>JACJUY010001438.1:26323-88197 GCA_014220935.1 Platorchestia sp. MABIK | reverse complement strand
TAGCTGCAAGAAGACAACACTGGTTGTGCAAGAAGACAACACTACGTAGCTGCAAGAAGACAACACTACGTAGCTGCAAGAAGACAACACTACGTAGCTGCAAGAAGACAACACTATGTAGCTGCAAGAAGACAACACTATGTAGCTACAAGAAGACAACACTATGCAGCTGCAATAGGACAACATTTCACGGAAGCAACAAAATGACCGATCAATGCTGCCAGTCTCGTGTCTTAGTTGAGGCAGTGCAAGACGTGACCGTCGCTGAAAATGAGCGTACGTAGCGCTGCTCTAAATTCGATCTCATTGTTTTCGTGCTGCTTTGAAATTCTTTGTTTTTGCAAAATTAATTTCAATTTTTTGCAATTTTGAAAAAAAATTTCTTGCTGCTTCGAAATATTTTTGTGCTATCATAACTGGATTTTTTTTGCAACCATACATTGTGTTTTTCTTGACACTAAAAAGCTGCCTTCATACATGTGTAGAAAGTTACATTCTTTCAAACGTAAGAAGCTGTCTTTTAACGACCATAAAATACGGCCTTCTTGAAACTTCAAAACGCTTTTTTCTTGCTGCCATCGAAACCTATTGACAAATAGCCTGAAAATTTATCTGTAGACTCTGTAAATTAAACTCTCTTCCTGTCATAAAAGTTCAAAATTTAATTTCAAATCCTAAAATATATCAAAGGCTTTGTAAAAAAAAATAAATCAGCAGTAAAAATCATATTGAACACGCTTGATTGGGAAATTCCTCAGCTGCTTTGACTGAAGTAACGCTAACAATTCCCTCGGAAAATAGCGTGGGATTTTGCGAACATTCATGAGTTCAATGCAAACTCAAGTGCAAGTCTCGAAGTATAGTCGCTCACAATCATAAAAAAAGAGCGCATGCAAATTGGGGTTGGTTGTGGAACGCCGCTAATTAATTATACAACGCAGTCAACGTGAGCAGCAAGGTAAGGATCGATAAAAAAAATGTCGCCATCGCTTGCATTGGAGTAAAATGTAATGTAAAAAATCGAGCAAAGCGATTATTCATAAATAATCGTCGTGCTCGATTTTTTACATTATTTTGACTACATGGCATGGCAACTGCGTGAACAGTGAGCTCCGCAATAACTAGTCGGTCAGTCTCCGTGATTTGGATCCAAAACAGATGCAGGATGCATGAGACGACTAGTATAGTGTTGAGTCATATATGGTGAAAATTTTCAGCGAACAATTTTCTTCTATTAAAGCTAGCATAGTCTCCTTGTTCTCCTCAGGGTGATACAACTATTTTTTCAACGTGAATTAGGGCTCCCGGTTGGAAAATGTGAAGTCCCAATTTGAGGGGAAGGTAGGCCTTCCATTTAATGGGTTTCTGTTTCGTTTAGGACCATATTTTTACGGTTCACTGATGTTCTGCTTTTCAGCACCTTTTTTCAACTTGCACCTAGTTTCATAAATTACTTCTGTTCCTATGCACATCGTGCATAGATTCTGCATTCTTTTAACTTCTTGCTAAATGTTGTCTTCATCCTTCTTTTCTTTGGAACAGCTTTGTTGTGGTTAGGAAGGCATGAACTAGCTTATCTAATGTAATCTGTTTCAATAGATTTTTTCCTAACTCTGTTTCTATACGCGAGAGTTTTTGTGAGGGGACACCTCTTGTGCTAAAGTTCTTCGTGCCCTCCTTTCTATACTAATTGGTGCTTTCATCCATCTTCTCTTTAGAACACCTGTGTTGTGGTTAGGAAAGCTGAAATCAACTTATAATCTGATTTAATTGCCCTGATATCAATATTTTCTAAGCTTCGCTGGCTACAGACATCCTAACGGAAATAAAAATTGAATGCACCATAGAAATAAAATTCATTAAGGTGATGTATATCGTGCACGCTCAGAGTCATTGGGGGCATAAAAACTCCGACGATAAAATTTTAGTAAAATTTGAGAGTAAACTTCAATATCAATAGACTAATTTAAACTTCTGATGACTGTGAAATGAGTATCGTGTAGAGCGATCATTGCACCGGCAATAAATGCGACGGTTCTAAATTGGACAGAAATCTAGAATTGCAAAGTTTGATTGCTTACGTGTCCATTGTCCATAATAGGTTTAGCGTCCATTGTGCCAGCACTGAGTGTTCTAAGCCAGCCAATTATCCTGCCCACTCCACACTAGGCTTACCAATGCTGCACTACGATTCGCAGGACAAAAATCTGTGACATGCAAGTCAGTCACGACATGGCAGCAACAGGATTAGACACACATCTTCCCATTTTGATTACTCGTTACTAACGTGTTCGTGAACTGCTTTGTGAGTGATTTTTTTCTAATTAATTAAAGGTTAGGCCTTTGAGTAAAGGAGAACTGCCAGGAGTTCCGCAAGACTTGACTGGTGACTTGTAAAATAAAGGCAGAAGGGATCTCCCGACGGGAAGGACTCAGCGAGAGAGTAGAGTTCTGAGAGACTGAAAACATGGAAGCCAGCGGAGTCACCTTCTCAAATTTGACTTGTCTGTAAAATATTGTGGGATGTTTGGTATTGGTTCACGGTAATACTTTCTGTTGCACAGGAAGTGAACCAAATAATTCAGCGTCTTCGAGAACTTTTCCAAACATTTCAAGAGCTCGCAGTCTAACGGATTAAATTTATTTACATTTCAATTTATTTGCTATCGGTTTTCTTTATTTTATAACATGCCTTCGTGGGACTGTTAATCTTGACGCTCGTCATTGGGCTGATTTTTTCCTTCCCTCTGATGTCACAATTATAATACGTTGTACAATATTTTAGCTTCTTCTCAGTCTCACTCGATACCCTTGCTTCAATTTCAAGTGTAAAAATGTCGAATCCCCACAGTCATTGTGTTCAGAGTATCGGCCACCATCTCGGTATACTGTGCTTCAGTGAACGCAACCATCAACAGTGCACTGATGCGGTAGTTTGACCGAGCTCAGTACTGAACGTTTATCTCTCGTTTGAATTTCTTTGCGTCATCCACCTCTTCAACTTGTTCTCTCACTTTTAAGCATCCCCCATATCTGTCTCGAAAAAGCGATCAATAATCAATTGATAAAAAATGTGAATTAGAAAAACTTGAAGGGCCTCGACCGAGAAAAGTTGATCGTGAATGCAGTGATTTATAAAATTTAGCCTTGATTCCTATATTGAAAGTTTTACTTTTGTGTCAACCTGACATCACAATACTCATGTGTTATTTCAAACAATTTTTATCCATGGATTGAAGGCGAATTTGCACGCATGTAAGTGAGCACTAAAGCATAAGTGCTTCAAATTTTCAAAATACAAAACTTGTCTCGATCTTCTGAAGTTTTTCAAAACACATTGCAGCTCTCGATGTAAATAATTTTTAGCATTTACGTTGTCTTCTATTTGCTTTGGGTTTTCGCATTTGACCACTGCGTCTCTCGAAGCACTCAGATGGCAAAGAATGGCTTATCAAAAGAGACCTGACGCTCGGAACCTCTCCGGAGAAGTCGATCGTGAGCCCGAGAGTCCAAAAAAACTTCTTGTACTCAAGAACTTCGTTTCCTGGCCCTTCCGACTAAAGGTGAAAGCTCAGGGATGCTCGTCAGCCAGGTCTTATAGGATCCTACTCGTAATAGGATCAAGGATTACCGTCACCTGCTAGGACCAAACTGGAGGATGATCCTCAACCGGATTTTATAGGGTCCAATTCGCTATGAGCTCCCGAATTACCACCCCGTGCTGGAAACATGGATGAAGGGATGATCGTTCCTGAGTTTTTGTAGGGTCTGGTACGAAGTGAGACCTTAAAGAGTGTAATTGCGTAAAAAGTGTGTCGAAGGTACAGCAAGGTCAGGTTTATAGAACCAAACTCCTTTTCAAGTTTCATTATTTACGAATCTACTCATGCGCCAACCAGTTGAGTATTACTGAATGCTCCTCGAAGGAAGGTGCACTTAAGCTCATACGTTAGTATTGCAGTTCACCTCATTTCAGGAAATTGCTTCACTTGCAGTAACGTGTTGGAGCTGTAGATGTGCACCTCCAACGCATACATGTACACCGCTCATCAGCATTACGTGACAGTAGCTAAACTACTCGTATATAATATCAGCAGCACTAATCGGACTCGGCTGTTCTTGGTTGGTTTTAAATTGATTTGAAGTGGTATCTTCCTTTTAAAGGTTAATCGAACGAATGTGAGACTCACGTGCTAGAGGTAAACACCTTTTTTAAACAAATTTAGTCGTTTATCTTCTTGTAACATAACGATGCACGTATTGTTTTTCCGGTACGATGATATGCACCGGGTTGTGCGTAGTTGATTCTAAGCACGGGCTTCTATTTCTGTCCTGCAACAACTAAACAATTACGCAACAAGAGTAGAGGGAATCTAGCTCACGCACTGGGCATAGCCATCTAAATATGAGAAGTACATGCAGGTGTGATCTGAAAGTAGCCGCATTTCTGTCGAGCATGGATGGCACTTACGTTCGGTACTGTGACAAAAAAACCTACGCGCCACAGTCATTTGTAAAATGGTTTTGACCAATAAAGTATCTAGGGCTGTAACATTTCTGGAATTAATTCTTTTGTAAAAAAATTAGAGGCGATGAAGCATTGACGGGAAGAGTCTAAGGAAATTTGTGAGAGCTAGAAAACAATCCCTTGGTTATGGAAGAAATGGAGACTCAAAGATTAAAATCGGGAGGAACTAAGATGCTGCACTACCGTTCAACTTATTTTCCTTTCGAAGAAAAACTATAAATTGCAATATCCTTCCCTAACTAGAGGTCCCAGCCTTTCAAATCATGTTTTCCTTTCACGGAAATGATGTAGAGGATCCAATTCTTTTCTCAAGAAACTTAAGGATTCCAATCACTCAAGCATTTCGCTCCACTGCAGCTGCTACCAGATTGAGACACTGCAAGTCAAGCATTCAAGATTTATTCTACTTCATTGCATTCTGAGTTGCTACATAAAGCAGAGTTCCCATCACGCGAGGCAGCTCCGATGACTCGTCTCAGTGCTGATATCCGTAGAGAACTCCGCATTGTTGACGATTCGCGAAGAAAACTAGCTTCGAAAAAATATCGCGATGCTCTGATATCACGAAAATTACGTAAAACTCCCTGAATATATAATCATGCCCAAGTTATCGAAGTTAAGACTAAGTTCAAGAATGTGGTATGTTTCAGCACACTACGAGAAAAAAATTTAGCCGAATATTGTTTCTTGTAGTTTATTGGTGATAAAATGGAATCATATTTGCCCTTGTGTAAACGCAAATAATAGTGCGTTGCCACTAAAATTTAGAGGTGAAGTGGACCAGTTCTTGTTGGACCTGTACGGCTACTTCATTTGCTTGGTGTTATTTTTTAACTATTTTGTACAAGTTCTAACGGAATTTCCCAATTTACAAAGAAAATAAACGAAACGCGAGCAGAAGCTACTACGAAATTATTTTAAATTGTAATTTTCCGGCCCTTTGTTAGCTACAAGGCCCCAAGTGCAGTAGAAAATATTACTATTTCTTAAGGAAATTAAATTCACAACTATTAATTTGCAAATTTAATCCTTTGAATTGATGAAAAAATTGCATCAAATCGTTTCAACGCTTTGAGATGGTAGAGTCGTTCAGTCGGCCAATTTTAGAAATTTTTTACATAGCTTATTAAACACTGTAGATTGAAAGCAAGCAGTGGATTCTAGTTGGTTAAGCTCGCAATTTTCCCGGCCGGATCACACTCCCTCAGTTGTGTAGTAAACATCACAGTTTATCACGCAATTGTACTGCTGTCAAATGAGCTCCAATTAATGAGACGTAAACGTTTCTGATTGCCTCGCTGAATGATCAAAACGAGTTAGGGAAATGAGACTTCGCTCCGTTGAAATTTCAATGTACAGTTAGCGACTAAATTATTCGTACACCCCTCGTCATTCAAAGCTTTCCAGAATCACTCAAAAATAATTGTTGTCACAGGCAAAAGATATTCACAGGGTGTGAAGCACATATTAGTGACAATAAAACGAAGTTTCAAGAACAAAACTTATTTTTGAAAATTTTTAAAGCTGAACCTCAGAGACACGATAAGACAAAATTATTCATACAGTGAGTAGTATTACACTTTGAGGTGAATCTACCATTTGAGTATATTTTTAATAATCAATAGCGTGACCTATCATCTTTATAACATTTAAAAGCCTTTTATTATAGTTATTGACAAGCTTTGCCGTAGTTTAGGATGAAATATTGTTCATATTTCCAAAATCTTCATACCGGACACAAATATTTTTTTACTGTGCTTTTCACATAGCTGTCAACTCCTGATACGTCTGCCCCTCAGGGGGATACAACTATTGTATCTACGAGAATTAGCACTCCCAGGAGAAATATTCGAGGTCCCGAGGTGACGGTTAGGTAGGCTTTACTTCTGTTGTAATTGAATATATTTAGTTTTGTTGCAGACCATCTTTTTTTGGCTCACTGCTGTCATGTTTTTCGGCACTAACTACTTTTCTTCATCAACTTTTGTCTTGTTTCATGAATTTTTTACTTACTTTGCGGTTCCTATGTACTTTGTGCATCGATTCTGTGTTCCTTCAAGTCCATACTAATTGGTGCCTTCCTCTTTCCTCTCGTTGGAACGCCTTTTTTGCGGTTAAGGAGGCTTAAAATAACATTAAATTTAATCATGACAAGTCTATAATGCAGAAAATGCGGGTTTAAAAACCAATCCCAGCATAGTGAATCGAAATAAATCCTGCATCCCAAGTAAGCTCAGAGTGGTCTTCCAGCATCTAATGCCCTCGTGTAGAGACATAATGAGCGGTGGTCGGTCAGGGTTCACTGACCAACAGAAAATAAAACTCGCATCACAGAGGCAACAGCCGCTCAGGCTTGTAATCAAAATTCCGGACCGGGATTGCCTCATTCCAGAGACAGCGCTGCCGGCTTGGATAAACAAGGAGCCCTCTGGTGACTGCTAATGGGCAATTGTTTTTACTAATGTGGCACTTGGTATGAGTCGTGATGCTTTGGTGTCAAATAAATCTATTCCGTGGTCGCTCATTTTAACATTAAATGCAATTTCTGTGAAAGTCGACGCAATAATTCGCATCATTTGACTTATCTGTCACTTCGGAATGGGAATAGCAATACCATTAGAGTAGGTACGCAAATTATTGAACCAGTAAAGCATTCGTGGAACATTACCACGCGCCATAATTTTCACGAGCCAGGATACCGTTAGGCTACCTCAGTTGTAAATGGCCTTGGGGACTTGATCTTTCATTGCCGCTCTGCTTCTTTCCGTTTTCTTGAATGCTTTGCTACCTCTTCTCTCCCTTTTCTTCATCTCCTTTCCTTAATTGTTGCTTCTATAGGCAGAGCATTCTGTGTAGGGACCCACCTTGTGCATAAATTGTGACACACCTTGTGAATTTTTGGTATATCGGATGTTTTAAAAAGCCGGTGATGGAAAAAAATTATAACAATAATTATAGTAATAATTTGTTTGGTTATTTCATTAGCCTATAGCAATGGAAGAATTATTATACTAGACTATTTTACCTCCCTCTTCCTCAACCTTTTCCGAATGTCGAACAACGTTTTCCGTGATTGAAAGTCGTTCACTCTGCAGGTGTGGCCAATGATTTGGAGAAAAAACTTCTTTATTGTTTCTGGACATTTTTTCAGAATACACTTATGCCTAATCGTTAACAGTCCTATGATGTAGCAAAATTAATTAGAAGTAAGCTTAAAAAAAATTACGTTGATTTTTTTTTACGTTGACCAATTTTGTTTTTCCTAAAACACGGAAAACCTATTGCGCTGGATTAAAAACAGATACGGGCATTTGAACTGATTAAAAAATCGATTTCAAGGTGAGTGGCATGTTTATTTTTTAATAGTTTAGTAAACTATTGGCTTTTTCAGATTTTTAAAATATTTTTTCTTCGTCACATTCAAATTCATGGTGATTTCGGAAGATATTAGGAAACATTCTTCTCCATCAGAGTGGTCCATCAAAAAAGGAAATCGTTGCCCAGAAACTTGCATCATCGTCAATTGTCTACAGATTGACAAAAAAAATTCAACGAGACAGAATTTATAGCGGCGAAAACAGCCCCTGGCAGAAAAAGATTGTCGTCGGTTCATCAAGATAGAGCTTTAGTGTGCTACTCGTTACGGGAAAGGACTGCCAGCAGTTCAGTGTGTGCTAGAATGGGAAAGAGATGGCGTCCATGCCTCAGCGCGAACTGTTCGACGTCGACTCTTCGACAACGGACTTGCTTCAAGGAGAGCTGCTAAGGAACTTTTTTTGACGGCGAAGAACATCAAAGACCGGCTCAATTTTTCCAGGAAGTACCTGCATTGGACTGCTGAACAATGGGGCAAAGTCATTTTCTCTGATGAATCTCCGTTCCCCTTTTTGCACTTTCGGGAAAGCCTCGCACGACGAAGAAAAGGCGAGAGATTTAACAAGGAGTGTGTCGTTCCAACGGTCAAGCATCCTACCACTCCTCACGTCTGGGGCTGATTTCAGGTAAGGGAACTGGAGCACTGACGATTTGTCCAAAAACACAGTAATGAATTCTGCCTGGTTCCTGAAAGTCTTCTTCCTACGATAGCTGGTCAGTTTCCCGACAAATAGGTGGTTTACAAACATGATAGAGCTCCCGATAAAGAGGTGGTTTACCAGCATGATTGCGCTCCATGTCATAATGAAAGAGTAGTTCAAAAAGTCTCTTGATGACAACGGAGTGGAGATTTTGGGTTCTTGGCCTGGAAATTCGGCTAATCTGAATCCGATCGAAAATTTGTAGTCGATCAACGAAAGTCGAGTGAACAAGACGATACCAACTTATTTAGCGCAACTTGGAGCCTTAATTGAAGAAAAGTGGAGGTCCTTTGATCATAATATTATTGAAAAATTAGTAAAGAGCTTGCCAAAGCGCACCAAAACAGTTTTGAAGAAGCATGGTCAACATTGTAAATATTGAGAGTAATTATTTGTTAGTTTTACAAGTAAATAAAAATTGTTTGTGGGCAATTTATATTTTTATTTATCCATTATAATGTTTTCCAAAATCAATCAATTAAAAACTACGCAAGACAACACCTTAGTGTAACGAAAAATAGAAAAACTCAATTTTCCCTAAATCCTTGGCCACACCTGTGTGCTGCAGCTCGATCATGAGACTGTAAGAGCACCAGTTTTATCTGTGTCTATATGAGAGGCTAAGTGAAAACGCCATTTGGTCTTTTGTTGTTATCGGGATACAATTTTTCAAACTCCATCGATACCTTTTATTCTTATGTTTGTTTTTATTGAAAGTATTTAATGGTTTATAATTTTACTCCCTGCATAAAATATATAGAAGCTTGTTTAGTTGTATCAGGACATTTAATTTTACGTAGTTACGATGGACATGGGCCTTAGCTTCTCATATAAGGCATAGTTTTGCAACGTTACGCAATACAGACGCCCTCTCTTTATGGAAGATTTAGTATAGTACAAATTTGTTAGTCAGAGGTTTTGTTTCACCAGAATCATTTTATGTTGATGCATCGGAAAATAAATTGAGTGCTCATTTGGCGGACAATTCAATGTTTAATTTCACTCCATCATTTTTGCACTGCATTTGACTGCACGCGTCTCACAAAGAAACGTTAGGGGGTGTTTGAGCCATTTTTCAAAGAATCTGCGCCCTGCCCAAGACCTCTAATTTCCATTCTGGCGATGATGATGAACGTTGAGGGTGGCGATGGGACGTAGCGTTAGAAATCTCCAGCCTGATTAATTCCGGGTAAAATTGGGTCTAATGAAAGTCTCTTCAAGAATAGGACCATCTGAACGTCCTCTATAAAAACGGCAAAGCCGTACGCAATATCAGGCCAAGACAAGAGCCTTTCCCCTTAGATTTTTTTAGAGTTCTTCCTTTGTGTTCGAATGATTAGCTTCTGGAGACATCGTCTGCGACTTATTGGGCCTCGTTTCCGGCCTCGTTAAAAATCAAACAGTTCGCATTGGCGACGACTGCGCCGGTCGCCCTCAAAAGAAAAGTGGAAATCCTTCAGTCCTTCGTTGGAGACCCACGGCCGAAGCGATGCGAGCTCCCTCCACTGGATTACAGGCGCCACTTTGCAAATCTCTCATTCTGTCTTAAGTTACATTGGCATTTGCATCACTTTAAATATCCTTTCATTTTATGTTATTCAAGTTTTTGGTTACATTGACGGGTTATTTTTAAAATATTTGTGCAGGTATTCTTTATTAGGCTTTGAGTATTTCTGGAAAATATTACTTTTCATTTGCATCTCTGTGCACTCGTCGCTTGGTGAAACAAATTCGGAAGAATTCAATCTTATTATTCTCGATGAGCGGTTTAACTTAGTCTCACTAAACATCTGTGAAATGCTCGTGAATAATACATAACCAATACATATTTTTGCTCTGGGTGCCTGGTGGGTTAAACGAATCAGTTTGATTCGTAAATGAAGACGCTCACAGCAACACAACTCTGACAGGTCATCTTGTCCAAACCTTGGTGGGTTCAGTCTTCAAAAATATAATTTTTCAACTGTTGCATCATCGAAGATTGTATAAGAACAACTTTCTGTGAGATTAGCGTATGTGTTTTATTTTGAACGGATGCAATGGACACTCTCTGGAAATGTGCTTTTTTTTTGTCAAATTGAATCGAGAAAATATCTTCAATAGTTATAACAAAAAAAGTTATAATAAAAGTTAGTGCAAAGAGAGCAATAAAAAAAGTCTTTATAAGATTAAATTCTTCTCATTCAATGTAGTATCTTGTAGTCCACGTTGTAACTGAACAATTAGTGTTGTGTCTTACTGTACAGTTTAATTCGGAAATTTAGCTGGATGATGGAGACTTTTTCTTCACCACAAATTTTCGCTTCGAAACTGACTAGAATAATACGAATAGTAACGAAAACAGACATCGATGCATGCATGTATATTAAGCTACTGAATAACCAGAGTGACTAAGAAATACAATGAAATTAAAATGACAAATATCCTTGGTAGTTTTCAATTTGCTGTAATGTCAACGCTTAACTTTCTCCTGCGTTAGCGACAGTTCAAACTGAACGCAAATAAATACTGAATTTCGTGAAAGCTACTTGAACGGTTTTTCCACGTCGTGTATTGAAAGCGTCTTATGTCTAACAGAGCGATCTTGTATTCGTAAAACTTTCATATTTTAATGCAAGCGCTGGCTCAACGTCCCTGTAAGGCTGAGATGAAAGCGTGTCCGATGCTCACTAGCTTATGCTGTTAGAAGTGCTTCTAAAACTATTCCAACAATAATTCAAGGACTCAAAAGAGTACTATATGAGCCTTCTAAATTCAAGCAATGACAACTATTCCACCTTTTGGCGTTTTTGAGGCCTAATTCC
Organism: Platorchestia sp. MABIK; assembly: GCA_014220935.1. Taxonomy (NCBI): domain Eukaryota; kingdom Metazoa; phylum Arthropoda; class Malacostraca; order Amphipoda; family Talitridae; genus Platorchestia; species Platorchestia sp. MABIK. The sequence goes on along the minus strand of JACJUY010001438.1, from coordinate 76,789 downwards.
TTGCATCTGAAAGTTTGAAAACGGAAAACGAATTGAAGCTCTGATGAGCTGGCGAAAGTGGCAGCAATTGTTTATTTCTACCGTGATAGCTGGAGGGTCTGTTGACTGGTGATTTTTCATTTAACGTAAATGACAAAATTTTAAGTCTGTTCTTATTAGTCCGTGTATTTTAATTGTTTCAAGTCGAAAATAACGTTTCTGTAGAAAATTCACATTCACTAGTTTTCATGCGTGTATTTTTTTAGAATTTATGCGTTAAAATCTCCTGTGCGGTTATGGTCCCTTGATTGTGTGTAATTCAGAGACGATTGAGACTTTAGAACATCATTTACCCTTGCTTTGCTTCTCTTCTCCATAGGAGCACTTATGAGGGGCTGAACAACTAAGTCTTCAGCAATGATGATGTATGAATAATCAGTGCGTGCATTTTGTTATGTGATGAACCAAGGAAATTGGCCGGAAAGTGAGAAATCGTCCTGAAATAAACTGTAGCAAAGTCTACCATGTCGTCCTTATGTATTGCTTAAATGCAAATATCTAGATGTCTCTCTATTTTTAAGCCACCTCGGAAACAGACCATACAACTTTCTGCTAAGTTCTTCTATCCAAGAATTTAGTAATTTGCCGTTTTCCACTTTTGTTTTTATGATCGAGCTCATAAAGTAGCCTTAGCAGCAGAGCTACGTTTATATCTGGAAAATTCAGATTCTCATAATTTTCCCTTGAGCTGCACGCGTCGGTTGGCTGTGCCCAGGTCTTGTCTTTTTAAAATGCAATTCAAGACACCGCGCATCCAAGACGGACATGCGAGGAGCTCTCCCAGGTCGCGCAAAGGTCTTCTGGGGATGACCCGCGGCCTTCTCCGCAATTGCCAAAAGCCTCCATTTTTACGAGGTCATTTTTTTGCCCACTGATATTGAATTGTGTCGGTCAGCTATCGCTCAGGGCTTACAAAAATGGTTGTTCAGTTTGCAAACGACGTGGCATCCCTGGGTTTTTGCTCCAAGCGTCTGCTGATCGATTCTTCGCTTTTTCCCTCCAGTTTTGGTGAGGCTTCGGTTTGGCTGTCGCTAAGTATGCTAATGACATAATTCATTTCTTTCCAGGGTTTCTTGCACGTGTGTGAACAATTGCATACCTTCTTCCAAATTATTTTATCTTTTTTACTACGATGATCTTTAGTAACCAGCATATGTTTCCTAATGTGTATTTCTTGGAAAGTTCCTTGTTTCAATGATGATGTTTCTTTCATGTTGGAAGGAAGCTTCTCTCAGATGGTGTTGTGAATTCCAGCTGTTAAAATGTAGATAGCCGACACAAATTAGGAAGTTTTCAACGAAGTGTTGTCTTCTTCGGCTATCTATCAATTCAATGTTCTTAACCCTCTACCGCCTCACGTTCCCCACATGGCACACTCAATAAAACTGCTCGTATATTTTATTTCTCGTCAAGTAGATGCTCTTATGTATTTTTTGAAGTTCACTGCCGAGTTGCAGTTCGTCTCTAATGTGATGTTGGAGACAACCTGATGCTAGAGCCCCGTCTAATAACGGTGGTTATAATACCGGCAATTTGAGTAGAAAAATTAGGCGGTAGAGGGTTAAGTGAGTTCGTTTTCAATAATTATCAGTGACCAATTTTTTAAACGCGTGCTGCCTGGAATGATAGAAAGCTTGCATTTCTGACTGTTTTTTAGTTAATCAAAGTGCAACAATCTGTTCATTCTATTTCACTGTGAGAAAAATTTCCCCGTCCGTTGCAAATTTACATTTATCAGGTTACCTGCAGACATTTTTAAGACCTCAAGCGCAAATATACTCGTGCGAACTCGTACACTTGCTTCTCGCAGCATGGCGCTTGGCGTCCCAGTAGGAAACTTTACTAGTTTCGATTGTATATTACATACCTTTGATAATGCATGATTCATTAGTAGCAGTCTCAATCCAATTATATTTTTTTCTGACATCCACTAGACACTTTTGTATGCCATATTTGTTTTTTTTTCGAAATATTTCAAAAAACACTTAAAAATGTTTTTCACGTTATCCTCCTTTCTATTTTCTTGAAAATGGGTACGGCTTTTCTCTACCCTCCATTCTGATCCGAGAAAAAAGCGTAGCTTGTTGGCACCCCAACAACCTCTTCATACTCGATATTAGCGTTTCCCTTACGCATTCAGTGACTCATTGACCAAGATAGTTTTTAATATTCAATACAGAGTGCGTGTTTTCTGTGCGTTGCCAGTGCCATATAGACGAAGATAATTTTTAAAGTTGAATATGTTTGTTTTCTGTTTTCGTTCAGGGTATTATAGACCATATAGTTTTTAATGCTGGATGTTTGTGTCTTCTGTTTTCGTTCAGGGCATTATAGACCATATAGTTTTTAATGCTGGATGTTTGTGTCTTCTATACTCGTCCAGGCCATTATAGATCAAGAAAATTTTTAATGCTGAATGTATGTGTTTTCCGTACGTGTTCAGTGCGTATCGCTGCCGGGACTTGGGTTCCGGCGTGGGAGCTACAAGTGCGAGTGTCGCGACGGCTTCTATTTCCCCGACACCGCCACCCTCGAGAAGTACTTCAACGGCTCCATCATCGAAGAGGAATACGAGAAAAAGCTCTCGGTGAGATTAACATTTGTGCTAAGTTCTAGGGAAATATGATATGCGTTCAGGAAAAATGTGACACTTCTGGATATGTTTGCCAAGCGAAAACACTAAATCACCCGTAGATATAGAGGACTACGGGAGAATGTTTTCGTTAGGCCGAAACATATTTCGACGTGAAAGTTATGAATAATGCAGGATTTAATTTTCATTTTTCCTTTGTAAGAGGAGGATAAATATTGGAATGTGTAATCCGATAAAAAAATAAGTTTGTGACACACGGATTTTGTTGAAAAACAGGTTTTAGGATCCAGGAGATGAATGAGAGAGATTTCATCCTTCAAATCTACTGTTTTCAGTTTGACTAATGACGATGAGTGAAAAAATATTCAAGCATACTTTCAAAATTTGCTAATCTAATTCGGCAGAGAAATTTGACAAAATGTAGCTCACACGGGAATAAACCAGAAAGAATGCTGAAAAGGTTACCGGCAGAGCAAACGCATGTGTGTTAAAATAATTTTCCGCAAAGTTTTATCTTCAGTAAGATCAAGGGAAAAATATAATAATTTTGTAGTCAGTTTTCACTAGTATTAAAAGATAAATGTAGTCGTCCCGTACAACTAGTTTTCCCTGACGTCGGCCGACCAAATAAATTGTTACTTTAGTTTAATTATTTTGGCGACCCGTGAAATCAAGGAATGAATTAAATGCAAGAAGTTATAATAACCACGTTAAATAACTTTAGTTGTATTTTGTCATGATTTTTTTTAATCGTAGAGAAATGACATTTTGTCTGACAACAGAGGAACATCACTGTGTCCGATTTGGTGCGGTAATCTGGACGCTCTTCTCTTCAATTCTTTGCAGAAAATGTTTTTTTTTTTAAATGTGATGAATTTTTCCGTTTTGATATATTAAAAAGGTTCCCATTTTTTCGTGTAACGTGGGCTTGATGTGCAAAGCATTAGTTACATTTATGCCTTAAAAAGCGACCAATCTTATTTTTTGCTGGAATTACAAGATCTGAATTCCTTGTGCGAACTACTGAAGTTTGTGTCCTTTAGCAAAAACTTCACTTGGATTTGAAACTAAATGTAAACCAGCTTGATGTGCCTGCAAAAATGTTCTCTGATTTTACGAAATTTTAGAAATTGTTAACGCAACTTTAATTCAAACCCTTCATTTGCACTTTAGAACTAAATTCCCGGATATCAGATATCAGTTCCGCTTTAAAATTTAGTGCATTTAACATCAATGAATTGTAGACATTGAGGAACGTTAATTTACAGACGTCTTTCGAAAAACGGCAACGTTCATCGCGAGCAACCTTGACTGGATATTTGAAAAATATTTGCCCCTAAGAGCAACTATAAATCGCATAATCTAGACTGAAGAAAGCCTAAAACTAAATGAGACTTTCTTTCAAGAACTGCCTGCCGTGTTTGAGTCGAAAACCCTTAAAAACTCTCCTCTTTTCAGTCGAAAACTGCACAAAAAATAATTTACGCTTTTGAAGCGAATGGAAAGCGAAACTCTCATGACCTGAAATCAACGTCTTGCATTAGGAATGACAAGAAAGTTTTCTGAAAGAATTTGAGATCAGAAAGTTCAATGAAGTAAGATAACATAGGAGGATATTGAAAACTCCGAGGCACGACGGTTAGAATTCTTCATTCAAATCCACAGGGTTGTTACCATACCAAATTTACAGGTGAACAGTCGATGTAAATATCGATAAAGTTATGGAAAGTGTCCTGAAAGAACTTGAACAATTTGCAAGTGCTCTCAGTTTTTTACCAAGTTTCGGCAAAATTTGTTCCTGCAAGCTCTAATTTTCCACGCTTACGGAAAACTTCTTGCAACTGAGGTAACGTTGACGGACATCACGCAAACTTTTTTCAAATCGTAATTTTGTCCTTCACTTCGCAGGGAAGAAGTGCCGCGGACAGTTCTTTTAGCTATTCATTATAGCAACACTTCGTTCCACTTCCGTGAGGCGTCAATTTGTTTTGAAATTTGATCCAGTCAGCATCTGCCATCGCGGCTAATGAGGGCAATACCAGGGCGAGGCGATCGTTACAATCCTCTTCATTGAAACAATTATGGATGCTAAATATTCTGCTGTTTCGAGGAGAGTAAAAAGTCTTTCGTTCATCGTACAGTGATGTTTCTATTGTAAAATCATACCTTATCGCCGTTAATAGAAAATTAAGACGCGTAAATTTTAATTTTACGCTGATCTGCTCAGAGAATGTTCCACAAATATCCTGCTAATTATTTTAATATTAGTACTTGTATGCAGATGGCATGTAGCATTGATTTTGCTCTAAAATTCTTATTTTCTCACTAGGCCTGATCTCCATGTAAATTGAGACCAGTCTCATTACAGAAAATATTTCAATTCAGAACATTCCGTTTGTTGTGAAGCGTGTGTATTCCTACCACGACTCAGTAAGTCCAATCTAACTTTTTACCTCGATGCGAGAAATAGTTTTCAACATTTTTAGTAGTTTGCAGTTTTGTCGCACACCTTATTTGTTTCCATCACTAATCCTGGCATTGTTTACCATGTTCGTGTACAAAAAAAAAGTTACCACAGTCACCAACACGGCGTTGTCACCGTCGTCTGCATGGCGTAAGAAAGTACAAATGTTTCACTTATCTATTAGAGTTTTCATTAAGCGAGCACAGAATTATTCATTGAATATTAATAGTTTCATCGTACTTCACCACCAGGATCGAGTTTTTTCGCTGAATGATTAAAACGAATTCTTCCGATTGTTCTAAGAATTGCTATGAATAATTATACAGTTGAACAACATACCATTAAAAAAATAAGAGCTCATGAGAATGTTTTACGTTTCTCGTAAGGAATGGGATTCATTTTTTGATTTGAAATGAAGGCAAATGAAAATTGGCAGTGCAAGGCGAGGAAAAATGATTACGAACATTCAAATTGGAAAAAGTAATTCAAAGACTAAGGATGTAACTAAGTTACAAGCATCTTACAGCTTAGTTCTAGGGTACTCATCAACTGGTACCTGACTGCTCCCAGTTGCGTGCAGGTGCGCTGCGCTACGTATTGTAGCCCTCGTACTCACGTAGGACACGATAGCGGCAATCACTCGTTAGTGGTGTGATGTAGGACACGCTAGGGGCAATCACTCGTTAGTGGTGTGATATAGGACACGCAAGTGGCAATCACTCGTTAGTGAAATGATGTAGGACACGCTAGTGGCAATCCCACGCTCGTGGTATGAAGTAAGACGCGTTGGGAGCAGTCGTACGTTAGTGACACTCGTCAGGGGCAGTCACACGTCAGAGGCAGTTATTCATTAGTGGCAGTCTGACTTGGTAATCATATTGCTCTTGTGGAGCGTTTCTTTTTAAAATGAAGAAGTAACGAGTTGAGCTTAAATTTGAAATTTTTCAATAAAAGTTTCTTACAAGTGGCAACTGCGGAACAAATTTCAATGACACTCAATTTATTAAACAGGCTTTCTAGCGATTTCGAAAACGTCGATGGGCTTGCTTGAGTTTTTTGTGAACTCGTAACTAGTTCTCATTATATTACTCGCACACTAGTGATACATGCTAACTCATCAATAGAGTTCACTCATAAGATTGATGGGACCAAATTACGAGGCACAACGTATTGGCTTTACGTGTGACTTGAAAAAATTTTCATTCGATTCAGGATGAAAGTAAGTACGAGAAATGCAGCTCACACTCTCACTTTTTCTGGTGCCTCTGAAATTCATAAGATTGGATGCCGACATCTGACGGTGTCGTCAGCGTTTTTTTGGGTCCCTACACTAATTCAGCTTAACTTATTCTTTGATTATTGTTTGATGATTTCAGAACAGTAAACGGTTGGGATATCCAACCTTACTGCGGTTAACCATCTACTCATGTAGGAAACAATGAATATGACGTTTGATTGGCATCAGTTATGGTACACACCCTTGTTCTACCTCATTTAAAAAGCTAGTCAATTAAAGGAAAGCTCGATCAGAAGCAGTAACTCTCATCTCCCCTTAACCCATAGCCCTCACAACACCGAATACTTCGCGCCGCAGTGAACCATACACGGATTTTTCAGTTGCTACTTTTTTATTTCGTACAAAAATTACTTCCTACCAACCCCTCGATGGGATACAACTATTGTATCTATGGAAATTAGCGCTCTCAGGGGAAAAATATGAGGTCCTGAGCTAAATTAGGTTAACTTTCATTTTGTTATAAAACGTTTTTTGTTTTGTTAAAGACCATCTTTTTTCGGTTCACTACTGTCTTGTTTTCAGCACCTAGTACTTTCTTTATCTTTTATCTTGTTTCACGAACTTCTTTTTTAACATTCTGTTTCTATGCCCTTTCTACATAAATTTCCCATTCCTTTATCTCCAAACTTAGTGGTGCCCTCTTCCTTCCTCTCTTTGAAACGCTCTTTTTTTTTAACGGCAACGGAGGTTTAAAATAACATATAACATACAATCTTTCAACATCCTCGCTTCGGTGCATCAAGGGGACAATGTGCTTTATTAAATAATCATCTTGGGTTGTTTTCTCCAACTGCCAGAACCAAGTGTCGCTGTACGACGACCCGGGCTCGTTCGAGTGTCTCTCGTGCGCGCCAGGCTGCGACACCTGCACCGACAGCCGCCCCTGCGTCGTCACCCTCAACTGGCTCATGCGCACCGCCGTGCTCGTGCTCGCCCTCGCGCTCATCGCCTGCCTGCCCGCCATCGCCTTCCTCACCTGGAAGTATGGCAATGTCAAGGTGAGCATCTACTGTGTGTCCTACCTGAAAGTATGACAATGTGAAGGTATGTATTTGTTGTGTTCTTCAACTGCAAGTATGACAATACTTAGCTGAGTATCTGTCGCGTGTCATATCAGGAAGCAAGGCGATGTTGAAGTGAGCATCTGTTGTGAGTCTCAACTGAGTGCATGACAATGTTAAGGTGAGCATCTGTTGTCTTTCAAGTGCAAAATGGCAATGTGAAGATAAGCCTCTGCTTTCGTTCACGTACGAAAATTTCGCGGTAAACCTTCGTTATTTGTTTGATTAGTGAGTGAAGCAATAGCAAAATATACCTGCATAACCTAATATAAGTAAAAATACAGTATACAAGCAAGCATGAGGCCTTCCGTAACAGAGACTTCTATTAAAGCCCGACTGTATTTTCCTTCCCTAAATGACGACTGCACAGGTTTGTATGGCTGCTCGTGCTTTGTAGTCAGCGGGAACACAGTGCAAGTCTAAGTAGCCCTCTCTCTCGCATAACAATTTGATGTTATTGTTCGTGTAGCGAAGCTTGGGTCACTTTGCGGTCGATCCACGTTTCCACGCATGGTCAATGCTTTGACGCTTGGAGTGTCTTTACATCGTTTGTATTGATCGGTCCTTATCAAAAATATAATTCAAGTCGTTTCTCTCATTTCCGGAATTTTGGTCCGATTGTCAGAGAAAGCGCGCCACCGTTGCAATTTTAGGTTGTCAGTTTCAACTCTGAATTTTTATAAACGCATCATAATCTTGTTCTCTTGTATATTTATTCGTAGACAGCGTCGAGTAGCGAACTACTGTGACTTAACTCAGGGGGCTACAGCAGAACAAAAGTATCTATCACGGTGCACGAAACGATCGTATCCAGAAATTGTGCTGAATTCGCTCAAGTGAGTCTATAACTCGAATCTTTTGAATTTATGCTCAGTCCTGAAACTAATCCGCCACTATGAGGTGGAGGTGGTCCGGGGCGAAAATGTTACTATACATTATGTGAACAGAATATGGGGAACAGAACAGAAAATTTGGGGAAAATGTTACTTAAGGGCCGAGAGTTCCGTATGCCTTCTTTTTGTTCAAATGAACAAAAGGATCATCTTTTGTCTTGTTAAGGATCATCTTTTTTTCGGGTCACTGCTGTTCTGTTTTTCAGCGCCTCGGACTTTCTTCTCAAACTTCTATTTTGTCTCCTTAACCCTCCTACTCACCTTACTGTTAATATGCGCAGAGGATTCGGTACAGTAATACACCTTGTACGTAGATTCCGCGTTCCTTGAACTCCATACGAAACAGTGCTTTCATCATTCCTCTCTTTGACCATCTTTGTTGTGGAAGGGGGGAGGGTGAAACTAACTTAAAATCAATCAAGGCCGACACTTCGAGAATCAAGACAGATGCTGCGACAAGTGTTCGTGTCAACTTATTTGGTTGATTAGCGTCCATAAATTCGTTGGAAGTTCCAAGGAGGACTCAAACTTTCACTGTGTGCGCAGACTCAGAATTTCCTACTTTCAAAGTTAATGCAAGCTTTCAAGAGCTCTCAAAGTTAATGCAAACGTTAAACGAATATTTATACTCAGCTCGTTCACTAGCTGGCAAGAAAATTTGTCCTGCAGTACTTATAAGTAAATAGATATTGACGTAGTCTTTTCTATCGTTGCTTGGTAGACGACATTATGTTCTGCAACCTCCGAAACATTTTTATTTTTTGTTGAAAAAATTATTTGAGTAATATGCTTTTATAGATTTCAGTATTTTATACCTAGGAACAGTACTAAGCAGTGTATAGCTTTTGTTTTGTTTAGGATTCCGAACAGAAAAAATTCCTCACTTAATTTTAAACTTGCATCTTAGTACAGTTTAAAAAATAATAAGTCCACTCAGTTTGATCATTGTGATATTAGAAGAATATATCTTTCTTTACACAAGAGCGTCGTAAGCATGTGCTGCTCTGAAATATGTAATTACTTTGCTCATTACTTGTACAGTGTGCTCCTGTGAACAAAGAGCTCCAATTTTCCAAGGTTTCTAAATAACACACACACACACACACACACACACACATCAAACACTCCTGAGCAAAATGCGCGGCCCCAATATTAGCGTTGCAATGTATTTAGCTTATTTCTGTCGGTTGAATAGCATTAAATTGTCTGGCTTTGAGTTTTTTTGTAGCATGAAACTTCACCTGTGAATGTAATGCGGGATATTTCCCATGTTTTTTTTCTTCTTATTTGCAATGTGCGGCTCCACCTCGTGAAGAATTTTAATTAGAAAAAAGGTGGCTTGGTTAGAATACAATTTTTGTATCTAGGCATCGACTAAATTTGTAATACGGCTTCAAAAAGTATTGCGGAACAGTTTTTCAAGTCGTTTTGTCATTTTCATAATAAGTATTACACTTTGCGATTTGATTAAGGAAATTTTGTCCTTCTGTACTCCTAGTAATAAATAAATAAGGTATGACTGGCTACTACTCTGTAAGCTAGCTGATGACCTCATTTTGAAGACACATAAGTGAAAGGCACCATTTTAAATTGGAGCTTAAATTTTAGGCATTTATTCCTCACTAATGAAGCTGTGAATGAAAGCACAAATATTTTCAGGGCTCATTCATTCATTAACTTGCCACAAAAAAGTCACGGGATTTGTGGTCATAAAATGTCGCACTTCCTCTGTCATTTCGAGACTGTTTTTCAAAGAATTATGCGTGTTTTTATTTTATGAAAAAACTTCCACTTGAGCGTCACTTTTATGACGGCGGAGAACTGCGCTGCTTAGAATATACCGGTTCCAGCTTGGTCATCTGAAACCCATTTTAAACCTCTCCAAGAAATCAAAAATTCTTTTCATGACATTGAAGAAAATTGACATTGACAATACTAAATGAGCCCAACGACTGCTCGTTAAACCTACTCGTCAGAACTGAGAGCAAAATTGAAACAATGATAGTCCAATGCCGGGGAGTGGCTGTACTATTGAGCATCGGTTTGTTTGAGCTCTGAACATCGCTTTATATTTGAGGTCAGAGATCGCGGCAATCAGTGACACCCTGCGGAGCTCGGCTTTACACCTGCCTCGCCTTGATGCAATTCCATCTTTTCTTCCCGGGTCTCAAATTAGAGAGTGAAACCAGGTAGGCACTTAATGCAGCTGCGACACAGGCCAACTAATTTACTCCACTTCTTCTGTGTCTTGCTTAAATTATTGTGTTTTTGTAATACATCTCAATAAATGCTAGATAGTGGGCTGCAGCGAATATCTGTGATGGTAAATTTCAGATACATCGTAACACTTGGACAAAATAAGTGTGCATCAAAGACGTTGAAGATGTTCTGGGGGGATATGCAACAGTAACTGCGGAGACGCATCGGGCGTACCACCAGAGGAAGTGGGAAAATTTCCACGCAAAATAACCCAAGTATCCATATATCTACTTTGTTTAAGTAATTGCTCAATTTGAATTGAAAAGCACAAAGAAAAAACAGAGACAGACTGAAATCTGCCACTGGATTTACTCCTTTAAATATATTGCCAAATTTTATAATTATATTGAGCAGAAATTTTTAACTCGGTACGGAATTTCTTCCTGATATTTCATGCTGATGAAGTTTTGTTGTTTCCTAAATTATCATTTACTGTTTTCACAAGATTATGCTCCGTTTTCTTCTTTAGTTTTGGTTTATGCTCGACGAGAGACAACACAGCTTATTGGAAACTTGGGACCACAAGAAATTGCTCACGCAGAAACTTGCGTTCACAGTTTCAAAGCCTGATGCTTTCCACTATCTTTGATGTAAAACCCAAATTCCCAGCAAGTATTCAACATCGAAGAACTATACACCATACTTTGCTTGCTTCTCAGTCTTTGAAGAGCTAATACGCAGCCAAACCCAAATGAAATTCATAGCTTAAAAGTTATTAAAAAATATTTTAAGATACGTTATACCCAGACTCTTCAAACCTATACTCGTTCTCTGCCGAAATCGGGGACAAAAAGTATGAATTGCGCTTTAGAAATATTAATTCAACCCAAAGATTTATTACCAATGGGCATGTGATCCCCTCATGGGGCCCTGAGCTGTAGATTAAGTAGGCCATCTATTTATTGAAATAGAATTTTTTTTTGTTACGGACCGTCTTTTTTCGGTTCACAGCTGTCCTTTTGTCAGTTCCTCTGATTTTCTTCAACTTCTATCGTTTTTCAAAGTCGTCTTATCTAACGTGATGTTTCTTTGCGCAGTGTAACGTGATGTTTCTTTGATGTTTCTAACGGTTTGTGTAGGAATATGTCTTGTGCATAAATTCCCTGAACTCCATTCTAAATGCTGCCTTCATCCTCTGTCTCTTGAGATCCCGATTCTTGTGGTTAGGGAGGCTAAGCTAATTTATCTAGCCTGATAGGCATGCGATACCCCATCTTGATCCTATTCATGCTCTTGGGTGTCGTTTTATGTCGGTTTGACCCACGGAACTCTATACGAGGAGGTCACACTGAGCATGCAGGCTGCAGTCGCCACACATGTCATGCCCTAGTTACCATTCTTAATTCTACTTAACACATTATTAAGGCTATTGCGTTCAAACAATTTCCCGTCGTAAAAATTATATTTTCCAGTCTCTGGTATTAAATTTGCATTCTCATCTCTCGCCAATTTTCGGATTAATTATTGTCTAATTAACGTGAACTTTCTCATTCACTCCAAGCTTCGCTTTTGAGAACGTTATTACATGTTTTGTACGAAGTCTCATTCAGTTTCATTTTTCTGGTATCGCAAATTTTCGTTGATAACGGCGTTGGCTTCGACATTTCGGTTGAAATGTTCTCGATTATTTTCTCTGATGCCTTTGAAATTAATTGGCTACGTGAGAAAGATGTGCCTTTCGTCGTTTGTTTATTATTGAGAATTAACCCAGAGATCCGCTCTCTCTTCGCTGCTGCATTGCGTCCGAACGTAAAATGGAAGCGGAAAACCTGATGCGTACAACCGTGCAATTGAGGTATCGGACTCGAAGAGGCAACACTTTCTCTCTGGAATAAACTCATAAAATTCAATTAAAACTTAACGCTCGAAATTTCAACTTTGAAATTTTGTTCGTTTTGAATACTACATGCACGAAAGTGAAAGCTTTTGTATTGGAACTGGATATCTGTAAGAACATATTTTCCTAAAAATGCACATAGGATTTAGAAGTTCGGATTTCAATTTTCTGATACGAATTTTGCAGAACGGATACACACTCAGCTACAATAACATCGTTAAATGCTATTACATAACGGCAGTAAATTGATAAATTGCTAGCGAGCGTGGCATAGAGCAGCAAACTGGAAATTTGATGAGAGCATCAATTTCTGCATCAATTGCTATTTCACGGCTCTTTGAACTCCCAGCCTATTTAAGGCGCAGTGTCGACATAATTCCATTATATATAACGCGCTACCCCAAACTTTTAAGGCCCAGAAATTTATGTTTTTCATTTATCTATTAATGCCGCTTTACAGCGGTTTCACTAGTCCTACAGGAAGTTTTAGCAGTTCTTTAGGCAGAACATATGATGTCTGACGCACGTGCGATCGATAGCCTGTTGATTAAACATCATTTTAAGACAAACATTGCTGCATGTCATTGGGATAAGACATTGTAAGTTTATGTTCATCGTTGTTATAATGCCAAATTCTTCAGTTGAAGTGTTTGATAGGTTCATTCAATTTCGGTTTTCACGATCGAGAATTTTTTTTAAATATTTCTTAGCAAAATTTTCTGAGGAATATTTTCAAAACAACAGTTCGTGTTAGAGAAAAATAAAATTACATTAAGTTAAACTGTTCTCGTTATAAAGTTCGTCTGCATTTCGTATTTTAACCCAATATTGTCGTTACAGAGATTCGAGTTAGGGCCTGGAAGTATTAAAAGACTTATGAATGACGGTTTTCACTCGATCAAAGTTTTTTGGGTCTGATTAAATAAATACTCAGTCAAAATTTTGTCCAAAATTTTTCGCAATTAATTTTGTACAAATTTTTGTACAACTGATTTTCTACAGATTTTTGTACAATTAATTTTGTACAAATTTTTGTTCAATTAATTTCGTAAAATCTTTTGAACAATTAATAATGTACAAATTGTATTATATTTCCATAATCATTCTTTAGTTGTACAATTCTAAGCGACTCCTTACCCGACACTAATTAGCGTAACTTTCGTAGCCAAGTAGCGCAGTTTCGCCAAGTTTCCAGCAGGGAATTATTTAAGATTGATTTGTTGATAATGAATGATAACTAATTACGAAATCTTCTGTCTTCAATTTTTAACATTTTACACAAGTACGAAATGGACATTCAGTTTGGCCAGCATTGCAATTTAGCTGTCACTTCCCTTTATATATAGACTGCATTTGTTTTTTCTCTGTCATTTCATTTATGTTACGCAGCCTGCTGCATATTTGCCAGCAAAGTAAACTGCGCTGCGAAGCTTGAGTTGCGTCACGAATGCCGACAGAATAACATATCTGGAATTGCTCCAAGTTGAGACAGAGTTTCCACATACAACTTCATTTGATCACGCGCTGTCTATTTATGAATCATGGCTGCATGCGAGAGACTTTACTCACTCCGTTCTTGGAACGCTCTCTTGCACTGCACAAAGCCCACGCGGACTAAATATGAAAAAAATAGAAACGCGTCCCAATTGAACGACCGATAACTGTTCAAGGCTCTTTTTGTAAGCAAGCACAACAGTGAGCTATTGCAACTGCACGGCAAACAATTTTTTGCTTACAATCGTAATTGTCAGCATACAATCGTAATTGTCAGCATACAATCGTAATTGTCAGCATACAATTGTAATTCATTTTTAAAATTGCGTGGAAACGCTGCTTGCAGCATTTTAATCTTAGGCGGAGGAATGGAGTACAAGCACAGTGAGTAGAAGAGTGGGCCCTATCCCTCTTCTACTCTTTTTCCCAGTTCTCTTTCTACCGTTACCAAAGGGGCTGTATTTGCAGTAATTAAGCTAGAGAAACTTCTCCTTCCTAGACAGAAGTAAAAAACTTGTTTCCAGTTTTTATGCCGCTAATCAGTTAAACACATTTAGTGCGAGAAATTTTAAAAAATTTTTATCGTGAATTTGTAATTTGAAAAGTTACTCAGCCCAATATCGCACTGCACTGATTGTAATGATAAGTATGCGGTACTCAATCTAGCATCAGCAATGCGCATAAAAAGGCAGCTTAAGTCGGAGGAATGAATAAAACGACCAATAAATGTACGCAGAGAAGGTCAGAGAAGGAACTTGAAAAAAAGGGAAGGAACCAAGCAAATAGTGCGCTTAAATTATTAGTCTCTATTTTGGAATCATTCTGTTTGGGCCAAACCTGCTGTATCCAGTGAATGTAATCTGGTAAAAAAAAAGTTTATGCAGATGCAGGCATCGAAACTAACACCGCTTGGCTCTACAGAATATTGCATAACATTTCCAGTACTACGTAAGATACCTACTCGCATTTGGACTTTGTCAATAAACAAAGATCGACACGCTGAATATTGGATTTCGATTCGAAATCAAAACAGTAGTCCAAGATTGAACAAATTCCGACGCCTAGTCGGTAAAGTTCAGGGCAAAACAATTGAATTTTGGCTGCACATCTGCTCGACGAAAATTTTAATCTTCAGACACCTCTGTACGAAAGCCTCTGTTGCTTCTGCGAAGTTGCTTCAAAGTTTTGCTGTACGGTTTCGAGCTGTGAGTGCAATGTCTGCTCTCGACTCTCGCCTATAAAGCTTATTTCATATGAATTTGGAGGACGCCAAGAACTGGCTTTACATGCTTGTGTATTTGCCAATAACATTGAAACTTTCCTACTTTAAGTTTACTTTATTATAAAAGGATGGGCACGGATGTTCGAATGACGCTGAGTTATTGTAAAGAAGTGCTCAGCAAAATATGAATATATTTACAATCCGTTATGTTTGAGAGCTCCTTAAGATTTATGTTAAACTTTGAACAATTATTTCGTTTTCTTTTTCACCGAAAAAGTTATTTAATGCATGCTAGTTGTCTTGCACTGGCTGCTGCGGTATGCGAGCGTGAGATAAATAATGAAATAATTTACCTGGTACAAACCGAAACTTCATCAACGCACGCTCGCTAGCTACAAGTAAGGGCAGAACCAAGCTGTGCAGTTCGCAGTAGCCGACACAACGAACCAGCGGCTGTGAGCAAGCACTCTAAACAAAAATTATTATTTGTTAATATCACGTGTTTGCTGTACGCAATATAATTATCCCAAAAACTTTTTGAAAATCTCCATTCTCTGGAAACTCTGAAAACAGACGTAGCCTTGATATACCAACAAGTGAAATATTTGACTCGTAATCGTTATCAGGTAAAATTCTAGTTTGAATGAAGCAGTTTCTGAGAAGTATTAGAGACTTGTTATATTTGGTTACTCTTAACGAATTGCAATTATATGTTTATCCGAGTTTTTAGAGTTACTCATATGCTGTTTAGGCCAAGGCTAGTTACAAGCGACTCGCGACGCCCGAGTAGAATACTGCTCGCCCATTCCGATCGTATTCACAACTTATATCGGAATTTAATTTTAGTTCTAAATAAACCCACAGTTTCCTCCGCATTGTTGTGCTCCTGCAAGAAGCTTCATTGGTTTTTCTCGTATTTGCATGAGCAAACAGCGCGACGCCGGAGGTAGCATTGGAAACTTGAAGCTTGGAAATTTTAGCACATGTCTGTTCTGCTCGGTCTATTCGACATCACAACATGGTACGTTTGAATAAACACTTTGTAAAACCGATACTGGGTCGATTTGAGCTGAACTTCTGAGCATCGATGAGGCCTAACTGGAAGCTCTCGAGTGCTAGGGAGACTTTCTATTCAAGCGGGAGAAGCGCACTCACTCACCGATCGCTCTAAATAATGAATACAATGCGTATCGGATTCTATCAAGCGGGCGAGGGAATAAATGTCTGTGGAGAGCAGGCGTAGACTACAGCGGAACATTGCTCATTCTCTGGAAATGTTGTGATGGCTGGAGGAATGGGTATTACACCACTGCTTTGAGTCTGCAGGATCGAATGGTCAGATCTAGGGAAGATTTACTGATTTTGAATTTATGCTTTCAACTTCATGGCAATGGGTGTGACTCAGAAAGCTTATGTTACTAGAAAACGTAAACTATTATACCCCCAACCTAATTCAACCTAAAATTATTTAACAAAACTCAGTCACTGTCGCTAGAAAACACATACCGTAATGTAAACACTGATGATTTTCTCTACGAGTGTTGTAACGCGAAACAACGTTCAATCATTTTGATAACATTTGTGCTTGTTGTAGTACCCTTCAGCTACGCAAGGTACCTCACTTGTGATGTGAAACAAAGAACACAGCGGACCGTGAAGGCATAACGGGTAAGTCTCGCAAATGGTAACAGTTTTCCGCTCCAGATATAATTTCTCCAGAAGTGTCGGGGAATTCATGCACGAGACGAGATTGCAGGTCTGAACCGGCGTCTAATTACGTCGCCGGACGTCCTGCTGTTTCCGGTGCGACGCAGTCTCGCTCCAGTAATTCAGCATAAAAACCCCCCTGAACTTTAAAAACGCCCCTGAACTTCACTGCCTAAAGGCTCATGAAAAACGGCTGCATGCCCAACCCGCCTCTTGCGCCAGTCTCTACAGACAAAATTTGCAAAAGATGGTGTACGAATTCTTCAGTGAAATCTAAAATTAGATATTACATGATTCTAGTATAAAATACTTTAATGAATAAAGTTATGTGTTATGAAAATTTGGTGCCCCATTAATTACTTCGAAAAGATTTAGTTCCTGAATTGGAGCATGAAGGCTACTACATAATAAGGAAGGAAATTTTTCAGAAGGCAAAAGGCATATTGTCGCACTGGTGCGCTTTGATATCTACAAGAACTTTAATTTTAACCGTTTATTTAAAATAACTAACCTGTTCAGTTAATTTAAACATTAATAAAACGTTGAAAACATTAAGAAGACGTGGGTGGCCCTAGTGCAGAACAGAAAAGTAGTTCCACTGCAGTGGGAAATATAGCCCTGCTACACATTGGAAAAGTGGGCCAACTGCATTGAGGACGGGTAAGCCCACTGCTTAGAAAAGTGGATCCACTGCGTTGGAGAAGTGTGGGTGCTCGACAGTTCAATACACTCTAAAGAAAAGTAAGTTCATTTTTTGCCGTCTTATAAATTTCCCCTTCAAAATGAACGATTTTGAGCGTTGAAATTTACTAGGGTATCCGCTTCACGATCCATACATTTTTAAATCAAAGCATGCCCTAAATAAGGAAGATGTGTGTTGTTTCCATATCTGAAACCATTTATTTAGCTGCTTTTGAAGGAAAGACCTCTGAACCGATGATTACTCACAAAACCTGGCTTGGCCAACACACAAAGCAAAAGAAGCATCTTTTGATGTCGATAGCCTTTCCTCCACGATTCTGAAGAGGAGCTTAAAGAAAGCCAGCAGGCAGAAACTGAGGACGACCCTTCCTAAGTAAACGATTCCAAAAGCGACTGCAATTTTTCCTAACCTCAGAGAAAAATGCGGGTATACATGCCCAACTAAGCGTTGCCACCACTTGGAAAGAGAGTTCAGAAGCAGAGCAACTCTACCGTCCGCAGATTGGCCATCGAGACACTGTGAAAGACTCAACTTGTACGCCTCGTTCTACGACCAGCAAGTTCGTGAATAAACATGCAAGAGATTCCTCGTATTGAAACTTTCATCACATTCACAAAGGTAACGGAGTTTCAAGCAACTCTTGCAGTGGAAATCTAAAGTTTGATAACTGCACAATTAAACCCACAATTCATTTTTACATGCAACTAACTGGCGTCACAGTGAGAACACTAAAAAGTACCGGAGAGACATGTGTCTGCAGGCAACAGGTTGCGCGGCGCACTCGAAATGGGCAATCATGAATCTCCGGCACAGCTGTCGCCCGCTCTTACCCTCGCTTCGAAGCCGGCCATCAACGCTCGCTCTCTTATTCGCTGGAATGCTGAAGTTCGCACCCTGGACAGGAGAGATTCCATTCCTGGAACAAATTCCGTTCCTGGTATAATTCAAATTTGCCATTTTACAATGAGAAACAGACAATACTAGGTAAACTTAGCGAGCTTTGAACAATGCAGACTTCGAGCTTGTTAGTATTGTTAATAGCTCTCATCCGCGTTCAGATGAACCGAGTGTTGCAGAGTTATGAAACTAAAAGAATACATTAGTCAGATGATGATGGCACAAGTTTGCACCAAAAGTAACTCAAAAACATATTCATTAAATAGAAGTGAGGTTGTGCAGTCAACCATAGGTTATGTAGGAGTTCAAAACCTTACAGATGAAGAACAGGATCACAAATTGACTTCTGAGTTCGCGTTTCAAAAGCTGGTGATGCGTGCACGGTTCCATATCTAAAATGTTTTTTAATATTGCATGACCTGATCCAAAGACATCGTTTTTTAGTATTTTTAAAATCTTATTTGAATACTGACCACCGACAGCGCCATCTTTTTACACGTAATGCACGTAGAGCTGTAATCCGATGCAAGCAGAAAGGATTGCTTTGATGATACGGGAACAGCAGCAGCTGCTTTTGATGCGCTCTCAAAAAGTCTCACGAAAATTTACGACCGCTCGTCTAGCCAAAAGCCACGTCCAAATCAAACTTTATCTTCTGTCCAGAAAAAACATCCCGAACCACTGCATGCACTCAGGTTTTTCCGCAACTTGCGAGTGGGCAAACTCCCTCCTCTGTCGCTCTGATTACATCATCCACGGCAATAAATTGCGGAAAATCGTTCACGCTGGGAAAACTGTCCATAAATCTTGCACAAGAAGCGGCACCGAGCCATAAACTCATCGTATGCCAATTTATTGACTACAAAACTGCGGACACACGACGCCGCTGCAGGGCTCAGCGACGTGATATTGAGAGATGCCTGAGTGCCGAGTCTGATGCGTGAGCAAGCTTTAGTTTTCATGGATTTTACGTGAGATGATGAGCTGCAGTATTAGTTCCTCTTGAGTCGAATTGCGCTTGGATCCAAAGATGAGTTTTAGAAACGGTATATAAATTTACCTCGGCAGAAATGGTCTCCATGCACTCTCTTTGTGAGACTGCATCGAGCAGAGAACGTACGTTTGAGTTATGCTTTAGACTTTGTGATTTTCTCCTACAGAATCGATATGTTATGAGTTCCGAGGTCCTATCTTTGGGGAAAAAAATAATTTTTGAAGGTTACCGTGCTGATTGTAAGCTTAGTTTGACAAAGCCTTTATCATTGTGGATTGTGGTAAATAGGTGTGTATGAATACAATGCATTATTATTAAACGGTAAAATTATTTCAATATTGAACAACTATGTTCCACTAATCACATACGTAGGCTTATTTTACCATTTTTAATTGTGTAGAACTCCCTCAGGGGAATACAACTATCTTGTCGATGAGAACTAGCTATCTTAGGGGGAAAATGTTAGGTCCCGAACTGAGAATTAGGTAAGCCTTCTTTTAGTTGAAATGAACTGTGTTCTTTGTTTTGGTAAGGGCCATCTACTTTCTGTTCACTGCTGTCCTGTTTTCCAATACCTCTGGCTTTTTTCGTCAAATTTTATCTTATTTCCTAACCTTCCTTCTTGAATTACTGTTTCCCCTCAGGGGAATACAACTATTGTATCTATGGGAATTAGCGCTCCCAGGGGGAAAATGTGTGAGGGCCCGAGCTGAGAGTTAGGTAGGCCTTTTTTTTGTTGAAATAAAATGTTTTTGTTGTGTTAAGGACCACCTTTTTCGGTTCACTGCTGTCCTGTTTTTCAGCCCCTACTACTTTCTTCTTCAACTTTTATCTTGTTTCATGAACTTCTTTCCCAACTTACTGTTTCTATGCCTCTTCTGCATAGACTCCGCATTCCCTAATATCCAAACTAAATGGTGCCTTTCTCCTTGCTCTCTTTGATACGCTCTTTTTTGTACCTATAATCTAATCTAATCTAAATTACTGTTTCTGTGCGCGGAGGATCTTGTGCGGAAACAGACTTTGTGCATTGATTCCGCGTTCCCTTGACTCCATACAATAATAAATGGTGCTTTCATCTTTTCTCTTTTTAAAGGTTTTTGTGGTCGTAAGTGAGGCTGAAACTAACTTGTAATCAATCAACTATTGTGATGGAGGAATCAAAGAAAGTTTGGACTCAATATACTAGAAGGATCCTCTTATTTATCTTTAATTCATCTCGGGTAACATTACAGTCTGCAGCTCAGAACACAAACCTGTAATTAATTCACGGTATAAAATTTCAATTGAAAATACCTTAGAAAATTTGCACCTGCCTCTCAATGCAGGCTTTGTATCCAAGCCGACCCTCCGCTTATCGGCGTCCAGCTCGAGTGATGCTTCACAATTGGTGCCTTCGATGTGCTGTTTCTGTCTGTTTTCTTTGATGTTGTGTTGTTGTATTTGTGTGTGCGTTTGTTTACAGTAGCGGAACTCAAATCCTCCTAAAAGGTAAAATCCTCTTGTTTTGTATAAGGCCATTCACTCCCAATGTATTCAGCCTGGCTGCACAGAACAGACGTTGAAAATTCAGTGGTAGTTGCTGGGTGGTACCCACTCCATGTCTGACGTTGTTCTACATTCCATGTGAACTGTTCATAACTACCAGTTTATTTGTGTCACAACATTAGTCTGTAAGATGTTTTACCAAATTGACCAAAAACCTGTTCTTTGTTTGGAATTTGATATGAAAAATTCTTATCTCTTTCGAGGTAAGGTTGGTAGTAAGTAAGACAAAATTATGCGTTACTCAAACATTGTCGTTTCAAAGACATGCTTCCTACCGCGAAGCAGGCCTCCCTAATTTACAAATTTTGTTGTGCACGATGTGCATCTGAGTACGTCGGATTGACTTCGCGTACTCTAGGCTGTAGGGTGGCTGAGCATCGAGGTAGAAGTTACTGCACAGGAAATATTTTATTTAGCCCTTCGCATTCAGCTATTAGAGATCACTAGATCACCCCCCTTCATTTTAAATATGAAAGAAGGCGAAAGGAAATGAAGGCCGGAAGAAATGAAAAATTTGAATTTCTCTAGAGTTGTGAGGTCGAGTGCCGCGGCCCATCAAAAATGTATAATGAGGTTCGACAAATCACATGATACAGGTTCCTATTTCCTAGCAATACACGTGATATTCATTCTGATTCCGAATCTGATGGATTAATACACCGAAAATTTTGGAGTTGACGAATCACAGATACACTCATTACTCACTTTCTGCTGGTGGGTGTGACGGACAGAATGACGGACGCGGCTGCCCGTCAAAATACGATTCCGTAGAATTTCCAAACGCCGTTCAAGGGTCAAGTTAGCTCTAGCTTCTCGTTGGCGAGCAGCATTGCTTCGTCGTGCCATTTTGCGTTCTTCATCGGATCATCTTGGCGTTTTTCTTGCTGTCGAAGTCTTGCTACTTCTCTCTTGCGGTTGGGCACGTTTCTATGTACTCTCTTTTGCCGGAATTTTATTCTGAAATGTTTATCATCGCTTCAAAGCTTTTCAAGAAAATCACAATTTCGAAAACATTAACTCAAGTTCCAAAATCTTGGGCCTTATACTAAGTGGTAGCCACGTTACTGGTCAAACGAATTTACAACATTTCTTTTCGCATTATCAATTAAAAATATTAAAGCAACATGATGAAATTCCACAGGAGAAGTTCCAATGAAAATTTCTATTTGTGTAAAAATAAAGCGATTGTGCATAGTGGATACCATAATGTGAGTGAGAGCGGATTGAATTGCCGCAGAAAAATAATGCAATAGAATAATTTATTGTATTTCTAAAGCTTAGTCCGTGATGCTATCAAAGCTATCGATTAGAAGAGGGGGTCACACAAGGGGGGGAAGAGGGGGCGGGTCCTTTTATAAAAGTGATTTTGAACATTGTAAAAGCCCGCTTAACTCAAAATTCTTACTAGATCTAAATTTTCCTCTGATACAAGGATTTTAGAGTCTCTTTTCATTTTAATAAATCAGCCAATTTTAAATAAGCAAATTAGTTCTTTTCCGTTGTCAATAGTTCACAGGTAGTTTTTAAGGCAAGTTATTTCAATTTTTTTTTTATCATCTTTCCAATTCCTGCAATGTTTTTCAAGAAAGATTTATTTGCTTAAGATGAGCAAACGCTCGAAACGTTTAATTTTATTGTTTGCTTTCAATTTCTAATTCGATTAAATGTTTTACACGGTTTTTTTAGCTCTCTCCTTTTTACTTAAGATCACACGAAGCTCCATAACCCACCGCTGTCTGTAATCAGCGCTCGAGAGTTGATTACTCGAGGAATTTACTCCGTTGAGTGGATGCTCTGGTGTACGAGTGTGTTATGCTTCACAATTGATTGGTGGAGCTAAAAAATCTGTAATTTTTTTCATGAACTTCTTTCTCAACTAACTGTTTCTATGCCCCTTCTACATAGATTCATCATTCCCTTCTCTCCATGCTAAATGGTGCCTTCCTCCTTCCTCTCTTCGATACGCTCTTTTTTATAGCGGTTCCGAAGGCTTAAACTAACTTATAATCTTCCCTATGAAGAGTAAATGAAGGCCCGTTCTATTTAGTGTTTGTTATTTTCATATTGATCTCGGCAATTAACTCTAACATGAGTTTCATTCTGTAACGTTCCCAGCGAATTGAGCCAAATGTATACCAATTGGCAGCAAATTGCTCATTCCCGACCGGTATAAATGAATAATAATTTCATATTCCTTGACCTTTTAAAAAAATAGCTGTTATCACACGGGGTGAAACTTTATTGTTCAATTGTATTTTTCATATTGTTTAGAAAGATTAGAAATGTATTCGAGCAGCAAAGTCAATTTCCCAATTTTGCAACTTACAACCTAACCAAACCAACCGTTAAAGCGGTGAACATGTTAAACACTGGTTTACGAAATTGAATCCGTGTAATTATCTCCGTAGAACTAAATTAATTCATCCGGAAGACTTTGTAATGTAAGATTTGGAATTATAACGTTTTATGAACGCGTCATTGTTATAGAAAGTGTTTATTCTATTTATTGATATGTTCCTTAATGTTCTATTTTACTCTTTTTTAGAGCAGCTCCATCCTATACATGCATGATCATTCCTTATGTTTGGGCTCATTATAATATTTGCGTCACCTTTGTCTGTTGTCTCAATATTGTTACTGACTTGGTCAACTTTGTAAGAGCGTTCTCTTTTTGTTATACATTTCTTCAGCCGCATATCTCCGTGATGTCTGAATACGACAGATTTCCCGCACTCATGCGTTAATTGTGACGAATTAAACAGAAAATTATGAAGAAACTCGAATTTAGCTCAATTTTAATGTTCAATTTCTGAATGGACAAAAAACGAATGAAAGGCCCACCAATTGGCTGTGTATGATAGTTCAGTTAGTAAGCACTGATGAATTACTTTCGTTATGAAAATCCCGTGAGTGACCACCGGTGGGTCACCAAGCACTTAACACTTTGCCTGTGACGTAACCCACCGGTTGTCATACAGGACATTTTCGTAATACTGCTGACCGACAAACAATCACAAACCATATTTTCATAAATACTTCATGAAGAGTAAATGAAGGCCTGTTCTATTTAGTGTTCGTTATTTTCAAATTGATCTCAGCAATTAACTCTAACATGAGTTTAATTCTGACCTTCAGTTTAGCCCGCCTCATTTAACGAGTTAACTTGGTTAATTTCCGGCAACAACTTCTCCACGTAGATGAAAGGAACTTTAAAGTTCAGTCGATACGGAACGGGGAAGTTCGGCCTTAACACTTTGGCTGCTGCCGGTAAAACTGAAGTTTAATATTCAAGTTAAATTTAAGGTCAATCAATTTTAGTAAGCCCTGTTGAAAATAGCAAACATTAACTGGATTGTGCCTGCATTTAGTTCAGATTTAGTGCTTATGAAAATTGAGTTTGTGACTACTGGTCAGTCAGCAGCATTATGAAAACTCTCCCAGTGACCACCGGTGGCTCATGTCGCAGTCAAAGTGTTAGTAGCATATGCCCTCAGACCTGCGTTCAGTTTGTATCTTTATCTTGTGCGAGATAGCTGGGGCTGGAAAAAAATATTTTGCCAAGTGTGCTGATTTTTATCTGTTCCGCCTAATATTATTATCGTGAAATTCATTAAGACACACATTTTCACTAGCTTCAGCCATGGAAAAGCTCTCAGATATATATTTCGAGCATTTAACCTATAGCTAACTTCTGACCAAACCAATCATTTTTCAATTTTCCAAGCACACAACTACAGTTGCCAAGAGAGCCACTTGATAGTTCAATTCGTTTTTGCGGGGCTTTTTATAAAACGAAGGAAAACGCTTTGCAAGACTTTTTTATGTTGATACACGAGACGAACTATTTCAACCGCTAGTACAAATTTCCGCCTGCGAAATAAATCAAAAGCGTAACCTAGAGAAAGGTTAGACTAATACGTCGATTTTTCTTAATCATTTCTATTTAACGATTACCGTGTTACTATTAGTGAAAATTACTGTAACAAAACTGGTGCCCTCCGGTGTGATGCAGGTGGTGCGTGCAGCGAGCCCAGCTCTGCTGAGGTACATCATCCTCGGTGCTCTCTTCATCTACAGCACGGTGAGTGGGACGCCTTCTTGTTCATGCGTGTAGTGACCTTATTAATATGCAATATCTACGTTCATGACTGGGTCTCCTTTCTTAAATTGTTGTGTGTTAACTATGCTCACGCTTCCATTACACGTCCTCTGCGTATTGGGCTGTATGTGTGTCAGTCGATAAATTGCTCGTTCACTTACCAGTAAAAATGAATTACATTTCTTCAGTTTCGGGACCTCTTCAGGAAATAACTGTTATCATACCAAGTGAAATGTATCGTGAAATTTTATTTTTTGTATTCCTTTGGAAGGATAAAAGTCAATTCGAGTATTAAAATAGATTTCCCTATTCCGCTACTTACTACCTAACCAAACCAACCGGTTACAACCACGGAAACGCGGTGAACGTGTTAAGCGTGTAGGCATATTCGGCTGATTTCTTATTATGTATTACTTCAGTTCTGGAGTATAAATTGAATAAAATTTGCAACTTTAAAATAAATTTTCGCTTGATTTTAAAAATTTCAATATACATTCATTAAAATATTTATCTTTATTCGTTAACAGTTAATATAAATGAAGAAGTCGTTTTTAGTACCAAGTCCAGCATATGGTCACGGGCAGCTTCAATCATTGCGTCAAATAAAGTATCATGTGCTGCAGTATTCAGAGCTGCATTTATCACTTCTGTGAAAACTCGATGAGAAGCCTTCGTCCACACCTACCGGCGTTGGTCTCTTGCTCTGTAATTTAATATTCAGAGTGATCGGCACTTTGTTGAGCAAACTTTAACAGCAGGCTGGGACAGTAGAGACGCACTTTTCATGCAATAACTGAATGGTCAAAAATGCCTCCTTAGAGAGTTACAATAACTTGAAATTTGAAACATATTGGAAAGAAGTTCTGCCTTGAGATGACAATGAAATGAAACGTAGAATTTGAGAAATAATTTTAAAGAATGTTCTCCTAACTTCTTCATTTCATTTCCTTGCCAATCTCAGAATACGAATTTTTCTTAAATACGTTTCAAATTTCAAGTCTTCGTAACTCGAACTTGCTGTTTCTATGCGCAGGTTGTGCTGTGTGGGTGCAGATTTTGTATCTAGATTCCTCGGTTTTTATAGTTCATACTGAACTGCCCCATTTCTCGTTTTCTTGAAATCATGATCATTCTCCCTCTGAGAAATACAACTACAGTGTCTGTGAAAATTAGCGCTCACTGGATGAAAGATCTGAACTCCAGAGTTGAAGATTAGGTAGACCTACTTTCTGTTAGAATAGATTTTATGTTTCGTTACGGACCTTTTTTTCAAATCACTGCTGTCTTTTTTCAGAGTCTCTATCTTTTTCAACCATTTTCTCATTCTATAAGCGTCTTTTAATCATGCTGTTCCCTCGTGCGGAGTGCCTAGATTTCTTCTTCCCTTAATTCCGTACTTGCTGATGTCTTCCTCCCTCTCCTGGCAACACCTTTATTCTGTGTAGAGAAGCTTTAACTATTTCATAATTAATCATTCTTGGAATCATTCTTTGAAACTGCAGCTTAAATTGGCAGACTCTCAAGTAGTCTTCGATATTCAAGAGTTCAGTCTACGATATCCAAGTGTTTCTTTTAGGGTGTAGAACAGATTTCGAAGATGCCATGAGTCTCAAAACTTGATGGAGCACCATATCATTCGCCCATACTTGCATGGCTTCTAGATTGAATAAAGATTTTTTGGCTCAGTAGTTACGCACTTGAGCGAGGTGGCTTATTTCGTGCGCTGATAAACATTCCGACACAATAATAAGCACGCATTGACTTATTGATCAGTGCTGTGCTAGAGATTTTGATATATTTTCAGAGCGTCTCTCTTATTTTACACGCAATTTCAAACTAGATTATTATCCATGTTGTTTTTTTACCAATGTTGACCTATGCTGAACTAGCAGTGCGAATTCTGATGAATCTCGGTTAGTTCTTCATTTTATGCAAATGAAAGTTTCAAGCTACTAAAAAAATCATTAGATCAAAGCCTCAGTGGTTTAGAGCCTCAAATAAATAACGCCGGGATAGTTAAGCTTTTACTTTTTACTTCGTTAACTTTTCTTTTTGTATTTTAAGAATGAACTCTGAAAAATATGTTTCTTCGAAGTAAATTGAGTGCAGGCTTGATCGAACGAAAAAAACAATGTCAAGTTCCCTCTTTAAATTTTCCACTGAAATAAATATTACGCAGAACAATTTTACATAAAGGAACTTCTTGGCGTTACCTTCCAACACATTTCAAGGCCTTTTAAGGAATTGAAATATTTACAATTTGCTTTGTACAGCCAGGTTCGAAGCTCGTGAGTATGGACTTCGAGGCGGCGTGAGTCAATCACAGTCGATCCCAACACAAGATCAGTGCTCCAATCAATGAAATGAACAGTTGCACTGAATTTCCACGTTAAATCTAAACTGATTTGTTCTACAAAAACTATCACAAAATTCAACCTAAGGTTAACTAGTTCATATTCTGAAGTGCGTTATCGCACGATGATTCATTCTGCCAGGTTAATTGTAGATATAAAAGTTTCAGTTCTCTCTTCAAGATTCAAAGCTGGAAATACTGGGTATTAAATAAATCAAATATGGCCCTTCACATATTTAGTTTGGCCGTTATTAAATGGAATATTAAAGTTTCATTTTCTCACAAAGCATTCTTGGTTGCAATATAATAAAGAATTATTAAATATTATTTCATTTTTCAAAATGAAATAATATCATTTTTCACCGCTGTAAATAATAGGTATTGTAAAGAATTCAGAATACAAGCACAATAGCATGCATGGAAAATGCTAGCATACATTGTGAAACTCGAAATGTTTCATTCACTGTCATTTGTTTGAAGCTGTATTTAATTTAACAGAGCCTTAGTTCGTGACCACCAAGTTATTGCTTCGTATTTATTTTCTTCGGTATTCTTTTAACCCCAACAGCGGTGCAAAATCAATACTCTGTTTTCTTCTCTGTAATAGATTGCTTCCCTCTTCAACACCTGAAGAATAGTTTAATTATTGTTCAATTTCCATTTAAAATTTTCAGGCAAACTGTATCTCGTTGTTGCTTCATTTTTCGCATACCCAATGAA
Organism: Platorchestia sp. MABIK; assembly: GCA_014220935.1. NCBI lineage: Eukaryota > Metazoa > Arthropoda > Malacostraca > Amphipoda > Talitridae > Platorchestia > Platorchestia sp. MABIK. The sequence continues at coordinate 48,609 of JACJUY010001438.1, read as the reverse complement.
ACACTTTTGCTTAATTACGTCTACCCTAAAATATCATTCTTCGTTCTGCGCATCTCTCAGAAATCCCCTGACAGCTGTGTTGTTCATGTAATCCTTATTTTCTACGTGGCCTACCTCAGCGATAGATAGGCCTTCGGAACTTCAACCTTTCGTACCCTCTTAGCTTGTTTCAGTTTTCGTGTCTTCTTCGCTATCTCGTCTTTATCTGTTCTTCCTTCCCAACTTGCTGTTTCTATGCACATGGTGCATTGTGTGAGAACACACCTTGTGCGTATATTCCACGTTTTCCTTAGTTTGATCCCTTCTCCTCCCTTTGTGAAATCATCTTTGTAGAGGAAATGAGCCTTAAACAAACTACTGCTCTACTACTATTTTTCCCCTCGCTTTAAAGAACACTTTTGCGATGTTCATCAAATTTATGCTTTTTCGCTCAGTTTCCAACTTGAAATTGCAGACGGTGGTGCTGTACCCTCTGCCGACAGCGGTGACGTGTTCCCTGAGGGTTTGGCTCCGCGAAATTGGTTTCTCTCTGACTTACGGGGCTCTGATGTTGAAAACTTGGAGGTAAGGTTCCTAGGAAATGCTCCAACAAAATTAGAAGTTGGCCGAGCTAAGTGATGGTTCAGAAGATCATGTTGGCAATGATATTTTCTTCCAACGACTTGATACGTCCCGCCTGTTAACTTTCCTTACCGTCGGTAAGGCTCGTGGAATTAAAAATTTTGAAGCTCACCATAGCTGCTTCGGTTTCTTTTTTTTAAGAGCATTTTTCATAAGAGTTATGTTTGCTGTGAGATTATTTTGCAGACACTGAAAGTCAACTCCACTAGGAAAAAATTAAGGATCTTAATAAACCTAAATGTGATTATAAAACGCAAACATGCCTGAAATAAAAAATAGCCCTCAAGGCTTACTACTCTACAACGCACGAGAAGAGCTTTTTCATTTAACTGTTGAAATTTTTCGAAATAAAAAAACATTTTTTTCGTCTTTGACGTGTTCATCACAGAGCCAACTGCGTGGTATTTGCAAGGAATTCTTTGAGAAGGATACTTCTGTCCTTGGATTGGCTGAAATTACCTTAACAAATTTGATCAGAAAATATTGTGACATAAGCATGAGAAAATAAATTTATCTGTTCGAAGCACCTTTCGTGAAATACTACATTCAATTTAAAAAAAAAGAAACAACGACATGGAATGATGGAACAAGACCCACACACCGTGAGTATAGAATCATGCTTTGAAAAACCGAAAAACAATAAACGAGTGATACTGAGGAAAGGGGGGATGCTGGGGGAGATCATAGAGCAAGAATTACAGCGTATGGGCTTTGTGGCAACGTGAATAAAATTTAATGCTGGCATGAGCCCCTCTTGCGCCCTAGCATCTGATGCCAAAAGAGAAAGGGCGTTCCAGCCCACTGTGATTCTGCGGAAAGAATAGCATTCTGACATTGCAAGAGTACGGCTCATTATCTTCGCTATAAATAATGAGCAGCGGCTGCTGCATGCGAGTGGTTTACTCGCCGAGTAACAGGATTTCGGGCTGTGCGAAGATGTGCTGAGATATAGGTGCTGCTGATGTGATAGGTGTTGCTGATGTGGGTGATGTGTGTTGAGTAATATAGGTATTGCTGATGTGAGTGATGTGTGCTGAGTGATGGGTATGGCTCATGTGAGTGATGTGTGCTTAGTGATAGGTATGGCTCATGTGAGTGATGTGTGCTGAGTGATATAGGTATTGCTGATGTGAGTGATGTGTGCTGAGTGATGGGTGTTGATGATGTGAGTGATGGGTGTTGATGATGTGAGTGATGTGTGCTGAGGAATGGATATCCTCGTGATACACTGTACCAAATCTGGCTTCGTTGACCAAAAGGTGAGAGAGGATGTCCCTCGTGATGGGCTTTCACGGACCCACATAGAAAACAATTCAGCATGCTTGATAACAGTCCTAACCAGACCTCCATACGCAAGCCAATCTGAGTGTGATATGAAAGAAGAAACAGCGCATTTTGGCACTGTTCAAGGCCCTAGAAGACGAGGAAAGTACCCGGAATGTGACCAGAATCTTTCCTAAATTCAACCTCAAAAAGTGGCTATTTTCTCATCGAATATTGCATCATAAAAATAACTCAAGAATTATTCTTGAGTAAAAAAAATTATCGTAAGTTCTACGGTCACAAGCTACCACAGTCTATACCTCACTGGAATTCAGCGTAAAAATTTTCCGCAGTTCTCACAAAGAGTGCTCGTAACATCCTTATTGAAGAAATCAATGACGAATGATCTAAAGTTTTGTTCGAGAAGAACGTCCGACAGCGGGAAAGTTTTAAAAATAGCTCGTAAAAAGCTTGAGAAGCATCAAGCAAACTCACTTTTACGAAGTACATTCCGTTGAAAATCTTCGAATATGATTGGGATCAAACACTTGCACCATGAAACCCCATTGGATTAAAATAATCCTACATGTAGATGATCAAAACCTCGCCCTCAATATCTGAAGATATTAATTAGTTAATCAAACTTAGCTATCTGAGTGAGTTTCGAGCGCAGTGTCGTGAGGCTACAAAACTTCGTGATACTGACACGCTTCGATGGTCTTTTTTTTGTCCTGAAAGTAAATAAGACTAGGGAGAAATGCCGCTCCCTTACTATGAAAAACTGCGGCATTTATATGAAAGAAAACAGGTTTCAGGAAGTTCTTGAACAGGGCTTTAGTGATCACTATGAGGCTATAACTGTTCGTATTGCTTGCAGGGTTTCCTGCGGGAATCGTCGAGACCTGCCCAAATTGTTTGCTAGCGTAAGCTACCTAAAAATAAGCCGACGTAAGAGAGATGAAGATGAAAAAAATTCCACCGGTTCACCCTAAAATTAATATAAGGAGTGATAGAATATTTTTCCGTGATACTTTCAGAGCGAGTCTAACAAGAACAGTGTACTGATGCAAGTGCTGTAACAGTAGCACTAATCATTTACGCTTGCATTTCCCGCAATAAATGAAAACCGTAATCGTTTTAAGGAAGGAACCTGTTACATACGTAAAACACCTTACACTGCTTCGTTAATGTTACCGCTCGAAACTAAAAACGAAGAGTTTTTGCTCTCTTCGAAAAGGGGCGCCTGAAAGCTTGCTTGGGATCGGAAGCGTAGCTCTTAAAACCTAAATCATGTAAGACTCTTTTAACAGAAAAATTTTAAAATTCAATTTCGTCTACTTTGGTATCAACATTGCCTCTTTATATAATGAATGGAGTGACACGTCGAAGCAATGCTGTACTGAACTCTGTAATTTCAAAATAGTGTCTTTAATTCTACAGTATAGGCGGAGTACACGAATGTTTCTTCTCATTTGAAATTATTGGCGATAAGTAGAACTATTAATAGAAACGCAGTAGGACAACACTCAATAGAAAAATCCAACCATTTTTTCATACTTACTTTGATGCGAGGCATATGACATTCGTCACCAACATATCAGAAATTTATTTAGCCCAAATGTTACGGTTGAGTAACCTTTTTCTTACGTTTGATAAATAAAAAGTACTCATAAGAAAAGGTCGTACAATCTTTCCCACATTTAGTGTAAAGAGAAAGTCAAGGATAAAGGGGTAAAAATCCGTTACTACAAGACCAACAAAAGTTACATCAGAAATTGTTTATATAGGAAAAATAGTTTTCCTGTGTAGTCTCCAGTACTATCGTCGTCTCAAATTTCACTCATTTTGGACTTTATTCTGTGAAACTACGTTCAGACTTATTGAAACTATAACAACGTTATTTTCCTAATCTCTAATTCATATTGTCTTTATTAATAAATACGTCATTGGTTCCTTTTACAACTTCTTGGATAAGCTGCCTCTGCTTGCCCAGTCTTCTTCGTTTCTTGGCATCGTAGTGCACGCTGTGCATCAAAGTATGTTGACATGATATGACGTGCTCTTGAAATGAGAAAGGCGGAGTACAGGGGGTCAGGGTCCGAACTGGTGTCCAATTAACGTGTCCTCTACAATCAGCCGTCGGGGACCACGCGGTCTTGTGAAATGTTGCTCGATTCTAAGAAGTTATCAAAATTCAGGCACGCTTCACGTGTTTTAGGACTTACCATTTTAAAATCTGTGTTCATTTTTAAACCAAACCGTTCCTCAAAAACCAGTAAAGTTGACATCGGTTGTAAATAGTAAGACAATAGCATTTTTAGTATTTTGTTTCTGACTTTTTTCTTTCATGGGTTCTTCGCAAAGAAAGAGTTATTGCTTTTTGTTTTTACTCAATTCTTATTTCGTTCTTTTTGTATTTCTACAAAAACTTTCGGCTGATGGGTGTGACCTCGAAATGTTCTATTCATTATAATGACATTTTACTGTTTATCCTAACCCTTTTCTTTGAATTAGAGAGCCCTCATTAGCTAATAAAATTAGTGTTCGTAAAATGCTTTCGACTGAGTCGAATCGAAACTCTCATGAAATTGTTCGATGAGGACATGCCGCAAGTTTGATGGGAAAGTGTTTGATCGAGCCCAAAGTTCTCACTGTTAAAATGTTTTCTCGTTTAGTGTAAAATAATTACTCGATTGTCAACTGATCACTGCAAAAACTAAGTGTCGATTTGAATCAAAAAGAGAGGCATTTACATGCAGATGTCGTATTAGCTTATCAGCTTCCTATATATTTATAGAGGATAAATAAGCCTGCAGCATTTAAGTAAAAGATTTTCTCAATTCTACGTAATATCAAGAGTTAAAAGTTGAATGTAAGATTTTTGATTTATCAACATTCATTCATTCATTGGTGTCTGGGACTACTAGTGGAATTTTGTCTTGTTTTAGAATAAGAGGCAGAACATAGGCACCGATCAGCTTCGTGAGAGTAATCAGTAAGTTCAGAGGCATTCATGTGACACTCGGTGAGTGCAGCCCCCTTACTGCGGTGTTCATTCTGAACAAATGAGTTCGTAAATGCGAAACATTAGCATCCTAATGTGCGAATGTGAATGCTTGCATCAACATGAGGCAGGTAATATGTTTTTGGACGTCATATACCAGGTGAACTTTTATTTATTCCTTTAAAAGAAACTGCAATATACTCTCACCCATAAAAACTGCAAAACATTACTCGAAGCAAAAAATGGATCAAACGCCTGCTTTTGAATCAAAAACCAAAAGCCCATTTCTCATCAAGACCTCAAAAGCACGCACGGTGCTGCTCATTAAGTCAATTATAACAATCCCAAGCCTCCTCATTTGATATTTGGGGCCAACAAACAGAGCCTCGTTACGCACCGAGTTCACATTTCGAAAAATAGTTGGACGCTCCACCGACTTTAATTAGGTACTTCTGCCCTGAGAATTTGGGCTCAAACTTGCGGAATAATTAAGGCACTAGAGTTGGCCGGCATTCTTATCTCGGGCAATGCAAGTCCACTGAGAACATTGGTCAAAGTGCAGCGAGAAAATTATGAGAATAAAAAGTTGGCGCAGTAATTTACTCAGACCTTTATCTCCTCGTACAGAAAGAAGTCAAAGGAGCAGCGAAAGAAAATGGAAGGTGTTCAATCGAGCATGGAATGGGAATTTTACGTTCAAAAACATGGAAACGACAAAAATTATCTCCAGAACATTATAAAATACCCCCATGTTTAGTCTTCTGCTCAGAGATGCACTCGTGGGAAAAATCTTATCGGATGGAAATACCAATAATTATTTATGATCCAAGTATTTGATTGATCCAGATGTGGGGATTTTATGTTGAGAAATGTAAAAATGACATCTTCTTTTTAGAATGTTAAAAAATACTCGAGTTTCAAGGTCTCCACCTTAGAGATGCACAACAGTAAAAAACCAATCGCATGGAAGTACCAATAATAATCATTCATAGTCTAATATCACACTTGGTGTTCATTTCTTATGAGTAACAAATTCGAAATTGTCTCAAAACTGTAATAGCGAACCAATAGAAAGGATATGTTTGAGGAATAGCTGGGTGGAACAGCATTCTACTGCGAATGTAAGGATTAGTTCAGGCAAACGCAAAAACAAACCTCGTGCTCAAGTACGCTAGAATCCATGTTCACTTCCTCACCTGAATTCAGCTGTCGGCAAATCTATTTCGCAAAATCCCGTATGCCTTATCAAACCCTGTTATGAAATTTAGTTCATGAAATAAATAACAATAAACGTGCCAGGTGTATTCTTCATTATTTTCATGCTGGGAGCGGTAGATAAGCCATCTTACCATTTTTTGCTCACTACAACGCCGCTAGCACCGGAGGGGGCGACGAAAGCTGTATGACATAGGAATGTGATGGCCTGCGAGATGTGATGCATTGTTGTCAAATAATTCTAGTTCATTTGATTAATAAATGTCAGAGTTGATTGACATCAGCCTAAACACTTTGACTGCGGCGTGAGCCACCGGTGGTACAGGGAGGGAGTTCATAACGCTACTGACCGACCTGTAGTCACAAACTCAATTTCCATTAATACTAAACCAAAACTAAATGAAGGCATGATCCAGTCAATGTTTTCTATTTTCAACTTTCTTACTACAATTGACTTCAAATTTTAGTTGAATATTAAACTTCAGTTTTACCAGCCGCAGCCAAAATGTTAATTGAAGCAAAGTGAAGGCACGATCCAGGTAATGTTTCCTATTTTGAAATAACTTACTACAATTGACTTCAATTTAAGTTGAATACTTAATTTCAGTTTTACCTGCCGTAGTCAAAGTGTTAATAAACAATTACTCCATTTTTAGTTTAGGAATTAAATGACATCAGGGGCAATTTGTGTTCACATTGAAATGATAAAATTGAGTGAGTTAAGAAATCGAACGGGCACCAATTTTCCATAGTCTCAGTTTACATATTGCAATGAGATTTAATTGTCAACAGCCATGGTTTCATTAGACACCTCGGTATCAAAACAGCTGCCCTGTAGTTGCAGAAAACAAACGCTTGATTCCATAACCTCTGGCTTACCTTCAAGATATTCCAGTGTCAGAGCCTCAGAAACTGTCTCAATGATTAGGAGTTTAAAGTCACTGTGATATTTGAATAGCCTTGCTGAGTTCAAGCCGATGTTCATCATGCATAAATTGTGGCATTCCAGGCATGATATTATGACATCTTTCATCAACCAGAGCGCTCATATTTGGCTTTAAAGATACCCTGAAATTCGAGACTCGCATCTGTGTTTTTCTGGATTCGCTCATCGCAAATGTTGACTAATTCCAGCAAAACCTGGCAAGGTGAGGATGCAAATTATATTCCCGATAATTTTGTTTAGCAAATTCTATGTATTTTACAATGCTGATATGTATTCAGAAAATTTGCATTAATCCTCTGTAGCCAATCGACTGCATACTTTATTTGCTGCTTTCCGTCGTACTTTTGATCAAAATTCCAAAGGAGTTATTGCTACTGCATTCCCTATAATTGCTTCCAAATTTTTACTTCTAAGGTGTTCAAGGTTTTCTTTGTTCTAGGTAATTAATGCTAGAGTAGTTCATCTCAAATGTATTCGCCCCACGATATTTTTTTTTGTTCAGGTACGGAGCATTCCTTTGAAGATTTCTTTGTAACAATATTAACTACCGTTTCAAAGCATGCTTATGAAATGGTCTTGCATGAGAAATCGCGTTGCGCGTCTATGCATCGACTGAGCAGAGCATTCTTATTATTTTCTCACATTAAGCACACTAGAAACTTCAGTTTTTCCTGGGAGTAATGGGCAGGCTTCAGATCAGTCAACTCTGGCGCTCTCCTAACGGAATGCGATGCAAATTGGATATTGAGGCTTTGCTTGTCAGAAGTTTCATCGTCGATGCAAATGAGATGAAAATTTCTACAGAAGAGGGGTTGATCTTCAGTCACATTTTTTGAATATACTGAATTTTACAGACGTAACTTATCCTAAGAAATTTAAGCTATGTATCTATCCATCTCTTCCTCGATTGTTGGAACAGCACGTAGAGTGTAGCTTACCTTCTCGTATATCAGAAAAATTTTGTCTCAACAATTCTCTGATTTTATTCTTATGCTCAAATAATTTTCAAGAATAATTATTTCATACTTTCTACATCTCATTCTCGTAAAAAATATGAAATGAGATGTAAAGAGCATGAAATGAAGAATTAAGAAAGAGTTCTAGTTTGTAAAATTTAAACGTTTCAAGCTTCATATTATTGATGATCCAAACCTCGAGTTATAGACAATCCAAGCCTCTTATTATAGGCGTTCCAGCCTCGCATTTTTGAAGCTCCTGGCATCACATTTTTGAAAATTCAAGGCTCATATTTTTGACGTTCTAGGCCACACGTTACTGGCATTCAAGACATAATGAAGTACCGACACATAAAATTAGGATGGCCTGGGCTCCATGTTATTGATGTTTTAGGGCTTGCATTTTATCCCCGCCTTCTGTACCTTATTGCTTGATTGAAGTTTTTGAAGTTATGGAATTTGCACTTTTGACGTTCTAGTTCTCGAGACCCTGGTATTTTAGGTGGCAGGGTTCCAAAGTTTTAGGCTTCATCCATTCAAACCGCCGTTATGAGAGTGTAGAAGCAGTCATTACATTCTTTTTGAAGTCCTTCAAGTTTTAAAAACTATGAAATTCTGTAAAAAGTTCACCTTTCTCTTTGCTATTTTCTCGAATGTTAGTCTTCGAGATCTTTCCTCATAACCAATATTTGAATCTTGTTATTCATACCGCTGTTTCTGCTGAGTCATTTTATTACACTGAGCAACGATTGATACAGCGTTCTAAACGATTAAAATAATAAATGATCGTTTCCTTCAAAAAATTGAGGAGTATATCAGATGCTCCATATCGCATTCTCGACAGAGACGTTAAACCTTAACGAGCACTGTGACACAGTTTTCAGGAAAACTGAAGTAGAAGGCATGTACTTTTCGAAAATTTTTGTGGGCACTGAAATTAGAGCTATTTTTTTGTGCAACAAAATTCATAATAAACCGTGTGTAATGTCGCAGTTTGTTGAAGTAAGTATAGTTTCCAAATCGTTTTAGCCTACTGTACCTTGCTCAGAGCACAAATGTTGTGGATCATTCTTCAATCTATTTCGGCAGAACATAGCGTTTTTGATGTAAATTTTTTGCATAATTTCCACGTTCACTGATTAGTGCTTAATTGTTCTTGTGGCTCATTAATTCTACTGAATGTTTTTTTCTGCTTCATTTCCAGGAAAATGAACGATTGTATGCACTCTATTTAAGCTCGTTCATAAAATAAAAATGTCAGCAATTACATTTCATTTCCCAAGTTCTGACAGTGCGACCACATCATAGCTCACTTGCGTCACTCATTTCGAATTTTAGCTTCAGGTTTCGTATTAAATCGAAACAAAATTTTAGCTAATTTGTTTTCATCACGCATTTCTGCAACGACAATTTAATTTTATTAACTGAATCTCCGTCATCGCTTAAAAAATCCCGATTGAGCTTCTGTTTTGTTCCACATTTTTCGCATGAGCTGCATCTCGCCATTCGCACACCACACATGATGTTGCTCCACACTTCAGTGGGCGATATTCCTGGTGATTTCTTGAGGAGTTATGATCACGTGTAGAATTTCAAGAACTATATTTACTTGTCTTTTTCGACTTCATAAGTCTCTTTTGTTCAATTCGGCCGCAAAAACTCTCGTGACATTTACGCTGTTTTCCTTCAGTATTTTTGTATAACTGCTCATTTTTATTTTCCTCTCAAATTGGATCTCATTATAAACACTTAGTGAAGACTTTACAGAATGCGATAAAAACGTGGTTCTCGATATCACTTCAAATATATTTTTTTCACGTACAAGTGAAAATGACGAGATTTTAATTTGCTCGAAATGCTCATCGTTTATCTTCCCCTCCACTCGTGTTCGATGCTTGTATGGAAAATTCGACAAGTGAAATGGAAGCAATTTATCAGATCATTATTATTTGGTAATTCATTCGCGTTGTTCGGATAAAGTTTTGCAAGAAAAAACATGAAATAAATCATATGAAGAAAAGGTTTTCGACAGAGAATTGCTTTTATTCATTCTCGATGCACTTGGCATCCTTCAATCAACGTCATTAACCATTTGTTCAGTGATAACAATGTATTTATAAGGTCTCCAAAGGTCTGAAATGTAATCGTTTTCACTTCAATCAAAACTTTGGCGGAAATAACGCCGTTAATTTCTGTTATTTTAACCTTACAGTGAATTTTTGCAAGTTTTTCATCATTTTTTTTTTTAAACTCTAGTCGCGTCTGGGGTTCGTCTTACTTTGGATGCTTTACTTTCAATATACATCCCTTCCAAATAATCTACATCTCTTCCGTAAAGCCACAAGTACTACAGGACTTCACTTCTATTTTAGTGTATACAAGGGTATTAACTCTAATTTAAAATTGGAAAAAGCATGAGAAACTCCTCGCTAGAACTGTGCAATTTGCGCACTTTAATATATGATGTGACATTCTGCCCTGAGTTGCGTGTGTATTAATGCATTTCGAGTATTTTCGCACAGAGAATGAAAATATAAGTAGAATTAAAGTAGTGTTATGTTGCGTCAAATTTTGATATAATAAGCAAATCTAAATTCGAGCATGACACAATGCTTAAATTTAAATGATAAACATTATCGAGAATGCCAAATTAAATTTGAAGCATGACCAAACATCTAAATTCAAATTATGATATAACGGGTGAATTTATCTGTTCCGTTTCCCTAGGATTTCGGTGGTGTTCAGAGTTCGGTCGGCGAAAGCGGTCAAGATTACGGACCTTGATCTGTTGAAGCGCCTCTGGCTCATTGTGGCTGGCTTCAGCGCCTTCGTCGCCGTGCGGACCATCGTGGCGCCTCCGCACGTACGTAATGACAGCCAAACTGCTCTCAAAATCGCCTGCTGTGCTCGTGCGCAGGCTTAGTTGCTCCCTCTGTCCACTATGATTTTCTTAATGTGTTGAAATTGGCGCACGCATCTGGGCTAAATGGCCAAATTAAAGCACATTCATTGTAGTTTATTTAGATTTCTCCATAATGAAAGAGAATTACCACTTGAGTCGACTCCGCAGTTGGACAGGAAATTACAAGGGCCCTATGTGTGAAGGCATCATGACATATTCCTTGTGTCAGACGCAAGCCTCTGTTTTAATTTCTTCCTTCCTTCTGGCTACGAGAAATCCAATTCCGAGGGTCTTGAGCTCCTAATCTTTCAATTTAACTTCTGTAAGGGCAATTATTTTAGCGCCAGCATTGTCGTTGTAGTGTCAAAAGACTTCGTCCACTAGAGTATTTTTAACACCTTCATTGCTTGGCGACCTACCGGAGGTTACAGAGAGGATTTTTCTTAACCAAACCCAGTAGATTTAACATCTCAGTTGATTTTTTTTATCCGCTGGAAAGTTGATCGTTTAAAGAGAGTTTAACTGGACATGGATCTTAAATTTCAATTCAGTACGCCGCTGCGAGCGTTTTAAAACAAAGTCACAAGTTTCTTTTGGTGCCTCATGATAATTGACTTCAACTTCAGCAAAATCACTCTGGTTTTATTAATTTATTTCGACAAGAATCAGAGGGAAATGTTTCTTGAATAGAGTAGTAAAATTGATTTGAAATCAATAACACTGGCCAACAAGTTTTAACTTTGCCTCTGCTTCTTGTGGAAGTCGTGGTGTGACTAACTAATTTTGGCAACTGTGATCTGATTTCTCCGAACACGTAAGGTCCCTAATAATTTTATTAGATATGTATAAGCAAATATATGTATATGTATCATAGAAAAGTCAAACTGGAGCCCAAAAATTGCGACTGAACATGATAACTCTTTATATCATTAACCATGCAACCATTCTCAGGAAGATTTTTTGTTTTAAGTACAAGTTTCACAGTATACATACACGTTCCATGTTTTAGGAGAATTTTGATTAAAATGAAATTTCAATCGCTCGAAGAGACCTCATCATTTTTTTTGTGCAAGTTTATTCAAGATCTCACAAGTTTTGTTGACTAAAGTTTTGATTAAATATTCGACTTCCTCTGTAACCTAGATTCATTTTAGTATGCTTTTCTGTCCGCGATGCTATAAAATTTGTCGTGCAATTTGAAGCTCAGATTTCAAACATTGTTTAAATATTTTAGCAAGCCTGCGTTTGAAGTCTCGTCTATGAAATTCTTTGGTCGCTTTACTAGCACCATTAAAAATGGTGCTTTATGTATTCCCATTCTTATATTCTCCCAGTAACCTCAACACTGCATTTAACACGTAGATTGCGATACGACCCATCGGTCGTTCGCTTGAAAATTTTGAACAATCTTCTAAAATTAATAGTATTGAATATGCCCAGTTAATGTATAAGATTTATAAAATTCTTAACAACTTTTGACTGTAAATTTCCGTTGAATATTGAACTTCAGTTTAACCCATCGCAGTCAACGTGTTAAATTTAGTTAGTCTTGAAACTGGGCACAATGGAACTCCTTCCACTGGAACACACCCTAACTGCGACTTCATGTGACTGGCTATTCTCAAACGTCAACAACTTCCTCATGAACTGAACATAATCATAACCTTAATTTTACTTTAATTTTTCGAAGATTGTTCTAACAGCTTTCTAATAATCTAAACACAATCATTACCCATATTTGAGTTTAAATTTTCAAACTTTCTGTGTATTAAAACATGAATTACTATATTTTTAATACGCTTCGTTAATTGCATTAATTCCTTTCAAAATTTGTGTTATCCTTAGTTCATGTAATATTGCTAATATATGAATGATAGTTAATGATATCTAATTTCAAACGAAAACGAGTAGAAATAACATTGCTTCATAAAAAGCAAGTTCTTGAAAAGAATTGACGCGTAAATATTTGTATTTTAAAGAGTGAGAATTAGATTGTAATAAATATTGTGTTCAAAATCAGAAAACGGAACAATGACATATCGAAAGCTATTACGCAAATTTAAGTAAAAAAAATTATTTCATGTTGAATTGTGTAAAATGGGATATGTACCATATACATTCACAGCTTGCAAAATATAATTGTTTAAAGTTAATAACTCTGCACCATTTCCTTACTTAAAAAAAAATGAGAATTACCTATCCCAGGGAAAATATGCGAGGTCTCGAGCTAGAGGTAAGGTAGATTTTCTTTTTCTTCAAATAGTATAAGTTTTTCGTTTTGTCACGAACCACGTTTTTCGGTTCACTGCTATCTTGCTTTTCAACACCTACTACTTTTTCCTTCAACTTTTATCTTGTTTCATGAAGTTCTTTCTCAGCTTACTGTTTTTATGCACTTTGTGCATAGATTCCTCGTTCCCTTGACTCCACACTAAATGGTGCCTTCATCCTTCCTCTCCTTGAACATCTTTGTTGTAGTAAGGGAGTCTAAAACTTTCTTATAATCCATCATTCTTACTCATGCTTGAACAACACTCTGTTAGTGGAACATCACGCGTGTTTCTGTCATTGGAGTTCTAGAGTAATTGAACTTCATTCTGGAAAATGGATTCAGTTATCAGCCAACAGTTCATCAGTTCAAATTTGCAAACTATCATCTCTTCGCAACGTTTCAATTCATGATTGTCATTTACTACAATACTCGTAAGCTCTAACTTGTTCAATGATTGACCAATACAGCATCTCGTGTACAAAATGTAGCCTGCTACGCTGATACCCACCACTTTACCCACTATAATTGCCCAACATTACTTACATACGAGTACTAGCTCCATGAAAAGTATCTAAAACTTGTCGTGATATATTGTTCCACAATAATTCCCTAATGACACTTATACAGCTGTAATATGCCAACAAGAATATTCTACACTATTTTTGCGCAATGCCCCCTCAGGGGGATACAATTATTGTATCTATGGGAATTAGCGCTCCCAGGGGGACAATGTGAGGGCCCGAGCTAAAGGTTAGGTAGGCTTTCTTTTTGTTAAAATAATATAGGTTTTTGTTTTGTTATGGACCAACTTTTTTTCGGTTCACTGCTGTCCTGTTTTTTCAATAACTACTGCTTTCTTCTTCAACTTTGATCTTGTTTCATGAACTTCTTTCTCATCTTACTGTTTCTGTGCCCTTTCTGCATAGATTCCACGTTCCCTTAACTCCATACTAAATGGTGCCTTCTTCCTTCCTCTCTTTGGATCTCATTTGTTGAGGATAGGGAGGCTTAAACTAACTAATAATCTATTAATCTTTTGCGCAATGCTATACCTAACAATCCTCATCAAATGCGTTATTTCATTCCCATAGGTCCCAGGCTCCATTTTAGCAATGGAAAACACAGGAAAAATTTGTTATTCGTACGAGAACGCATTTTCCGTTCTGAAATAAATTAGCATTTCTAAAAGAATGTAAATTTCTGACAGGACAAAGGGCTGGCACGCCAGTCACCCAAAGTTCATTTGAATAGTTTTGCCGATTGAAAAACGACACATTCAAAAGATTAAACTATTTGAGGGCAGGAACAGTTACGTTAACGTTATAGTTTTCTTAATTTAGACCTTGGCACTACTCCTTCGTGTTTAAGAGATGGCTGATGCTCTTATTTTAGAAGCGATAATGAAGAAATGCGCGTTAGAATGCAGAAATTGCTCAAGTAAGCCAGATACTATCGAAAATATTTCAAATTTTAGTACGTATTGCTGTGTTTTGATTATAGTGTTGAAAGCTAATATAAAAAATAATTCCGACAGTGGGAGCATCGAAGAGTAACATTGCTTCAGTTTTGATAAAATAATCACGGTATAAACAGACGATACTGAAAGTTTACAATGAAGGCAGTGTGTTCTTTATTGCTTAAACTTGAACACTATCGACAAAAACTAAAGGAATCAAAACACAGTCTTACAAAACAAAGGCCTCGCAGAAGCGAGAAGGGATCAAGTAAAATTTAATAAAACTTTTGAGGAGCTCATGGGATTTCTCACTGCTATTCTTCGCTGTGAGATTACGCGCGTGAGATCAGCCAGCAATCTTGCTTACGATGGACTAGGTCTCGCTTCCGGCGCATCTTATGGCATAGTTCGTTGTTTTCAATTTCCCAAAGTTGCGCAGTGGCGATTGCCCCGATTTTATGTTTCCATCAAGATTTTTACGAGGCCAAAACTCCGTACGCATGATTTGAATGCCACAGCGACACGTGAGCGACCTCGCCGGGGAACAGGAGGCGCGTCACCGGAATCACCAGCAAGCGAGGCCATTCTTTCTCCGGATCGTGACCAATCGTTTGGAGAAAGAAAACCTTTCAGTCAATGAATAAATTTGTTGGACTAATATTTTTATTCATACGGAATATCTTCGTAGTCCATAGGTGCCCCTCCCCTCTCTCTCCCCCTTGTCTGGATCTGTATGTGATGTAAAGTTCGAATGCAAAGCTGACGAGCTGGAGAGCACAATACCCTGTGATAGGACAGTCAACTTTAGAACCTGGATGCGGCCACATCCATACATAGTGCCTAATTATTACCTGAATATCTAGCATGCATTATCATTCATCAGCGTAGCATGTGTTATTAAAAGTTTTAACGAGTAAGTAAAGAAAGATAGGAAAAAGAAAAAGTTTATTTCCGATGAAGTTGATTTATGAAAAGTAAAACATTGGTTTTTTAAGATTCTTATTTGAAATACACGCAAGGGTGTCGTAATACCCATGTCAAATTATCGAAAAAAATGATTGAAAGAAAAACATGAAAAATGCATTCTCTTTGTTGCGTTTATCTAAGTTTGATATTGCATGCATAAACGGGTAATAACAAAAAATACCCATACCAGTAACGAAGTGATGAAAACATTCTTGTTAGTGCACACTTAAACTGAAATACGACCTTAGGAACTTTCAATATCAAGAAGTATTGATGGAAGTAAAACTGGTGGATTTAAATAACTCTGCGTTCAAGATTAAGATGTCGGCATTCAGAACTATCTGTTCGCTCTTACCTGTCAACTAGTACGCCA
Source organism: Platorchestia sp. MABIK (assembly GCA_014220935.1). Lineage (NCBI taxonomy): Eukaryota > Metazoa > Arthropoda > Malacostraca > Amphipoda > Talitridae > Platorchestia > Platorchestia sp. MABIK. Next base: position 32,635 of record JACJUY010001438.1, on the reverse strand, counting down.
AAAAACGAGCTCGGAAGAAATATTTTACCACTCCACATCTTTATGATATTTCTTACGTGAATACTGCTGGCACAAAAGAGTTCACCGGAGTCAAAAACATGAAAGAATTATTGCATAATACTGCCAAAACATTTTACTACACAATTGGGGCAAATCGCGCAATTTACTACCTAAATAATGCTGTTATAATATTCTTACGAGCATCAGAAACGAAAAATTGCTACATGAAGCTAATAATAACATTATACGACATCAATAAGAAGACAGTGTACGTCTAATAAAGTTAATACATGAGATGAATTACATCACCGCTCACAATAACTTATATAAAGGTATTTCGTTGATAAATATGTGGGTGTCATAACAGCCAGTGTCAATGTTTGTACAGGAGAGTCAGGGAAAAACCAATAAGTGTATTCCCATGGCGAGTGATTCTAAGTTTGATAATGTTTGTAAATGAATCTAATAAAAGTATATAAAGATGAGTACTGCGGGGCAATCCGTTGCTGAGAGTCTCTCTTCAGAGGGATACAATTATTGTATCTTTCCTGGGTGGATAGATACAATAAGCGCTCCCAAGGGGAACATGTGAGGTGAATGTTAAGTTGGTCTTCTTTTCGGTGAAATAAAATAGTTTTTTTGTTGCTACCGACAACCATTTGAACGATTAACTGAAGTTTTTTAGCACCTACTACTTTTTTCATCAACTTGTATCTTGTTTCGCCATCTTCTTTTTCTAATTACTGTTCCTATGCACTTTGAGGGTAGAATCTACGTTCCTTTTAGTCCAAACTAAATGGTGCCTTACTCCTTCTTCTCTTTGGAACACTTTATTGCGGTTAGGGAGGCTTGAACTGACATCTAATCTAATCTTTTGACAGTCTCCACGTACATCGACATTTGAGCTGTAGCTTTTGCGCCATCAGGGAATAATGTTGAATGTGTAATATTTAGAACTAGATAATATTGTATTTAAAACTAAACAGTTGAAATTACCGAAAAAACTGTCTTTTCGTACGAACATAACAAAATGAAACCAAGTCAACTGCCTCAAAAAACATGCTTTAAGCCATCAAACAAATTTAAATTTCTTATAAAAATGTTTGACGACAATATACGGATGTGATGTGGTAGGTAGCATGACAAGTTGATAGATAATAAAAAATATGGTACTGATGGCAAAAATGCAAGTCGCCGGTTTAGCAATTTTGCAGTAACTACTGTGCATTTGTATATAATACGTACTAGCATAAAAGAAATCGCTTCTCTCACGCACAATGCATATAAAAATTTTGGATCGAAAACTTAGAAACGCAGGCATGGAACAAAAGAAATTCGCTCATTTCTGTGTTTACTTTGTGTATTCATGTTGTACTTCTATATGTACTGGAGGTATGCAATTATTATCGTTGAGACGCAAAATTACGTTCTATTTTGGTCATAAATTCTATGATTGGTTGAAAGATTTTGGTACTCGGAGGAAGTTTGTTCTACAGCAAGGCATTTGATATTGACAGAGCTTTCTGCCAAGCTAAATGGTAGATGAATGGTAATTGTCTAAGGAATTAATTTTTCAATTCTGCTTTGGTTGGTTACAGTGGGAGGCAGGAATTGTACAATATCAGCGTTACTCTGAGGGAGATACATCTACAAGAAAATACGAATTGAGTTTTATGAGTGAGGAACCTTTTTTGAATAGGATCCTAACCGAGTACATTTAGAAAAGGAGTTGCATGGTCACACTTCTTGAATTTGCCTTTGCATACCACCTTGGCCACAAAATTCCAACTTTTTTGTCACTCTCTTTGAAGATATTGAGGTTTATCTCCCCATTCTGTGCTGCATTAGTCAAAACGAGATAACGATAAAAATTAAATAGCTAATAATCTAGATTTTTCCTCGAACTTTTTATACGACGAAAAACATTAAAGTTCGGTAAAGGTTGTTCAATTTCTAAATTAAAGCTGTGCACCCGCCAGGTGATCGTGAGCTACACCACGGAGGGCCTGAAGGCCTACCTCTGCTCCACGGACTGGTGGGACCACGTCTTCACGGGCAGTGAGTAGCCGTGGCTTCTTTGCTAATACTGGCCCATTCTTATGTACAGTATTTGCCTTCCTGTTTTCTTTGCCTATTCAGAATGTACAGTATTTGAAACTGGAGTGAAATTGTATCTTATTTCATATGCGCAGAAATGTCGTTCACCACGTATTTCAGATTTACATTCATTTATTAAAAATATCCATGAACACGAGTGAGCATTTTCGAGTTTTTATAACAATTTCTCTCATTGGTTATTTCCACCATTTCACAGAAAGTATTTGCTACATTTTCGTTGGCTTGTTATCATTTGCTAGGCTTGAAAGCAATTAACTTATCAATACGGTCCCTGTATTCGACGTGACTTGCTCGTGTCACGTAAAACTTTGTAAATTAACTAAATGACTTCCAAATCAAAGAGCAGGATGCCAGGCAAGTGTGATAGCGCGGCTCACTGAGGCTGCCATGTGCGCTCAGGTTTCGTCACCGAGAACTATATTTGAAAATGTGAGCTAAAATTTGAGGTAGAACTTATTTCACAGAAAGAAACACGCGAAGCAAAATTATTACATCCAAGACTCGTTAATTCTTAAGGGAGTTTTCCACTGTGTGCGGCCTAAAGGGTTCCTTAGCGTATGGTTCTGTGTGGAACGACCATGAGATTCTGAGTGTTCCAGTGACTTAGACTTGATGAGCGATAATTGTAAAGGTGTGCGAGTAGCTTCAGAGGTCTGCAGACAAGAACTTCAAAGTCATATAATTTTAAGGAGTAGAGCTCTTTCAAATGGCCACATTTCTGCGGTTAAAGGGTGATCCTAGCGAGGTTTCTTATCAGAACATAATTTCGCATTTGGAGAACTGTGAACAACTTGTGGATGTTACTATGGAATTTGTGTGTTTCTCGAGTCGTGTTTTGTAATTACGCATCATTGTGAGTCATGTTGCTAGCCGCGTAGGCAAAACGAAATGAGTTAAACTCTCGGTAGAAACTTCACCCATCATTTGCGATGGGAAAGAAAAGTCAAGAAAATCGGATCGGCTACCCAGTTTCGTTATGCTCGTGCATGTCATGATGTTCCACTTTGTGTACTCATGGTAAAATGGACAACTATCTTTGCTTCAAGAACTTTGAGGATTATATTTTCGAATGCCTAGGAAACTCTGAATATTTAGAAATGTTAACTGACGGTTCATGAGGGAATTATACTGATGCAGCAATCCCGTGAATCCTTTGCACCCTATAATTGATTCAACTTTTTCATGCAACGCTCGCATTGAAATTACTGTTTCCTCAAACATGCCTGACAAAATATATTTTCCCTGTTAAAAGTAAATGAAATTTGTTTCGTGTTATTAAATTAACTCTGTATCAGTCTATTAAGTTGAATTAAACATTCTGTCGAACTTTGCATTGAAACCTCAAGTTTGAAGTTTAAAGTTGACGCTCACATACGTATACCCACACACACCCACACACACCCACACACAGACACACACACCCCCGTACAGGCATACGCGCACACAAGCACACACACCCCATGCAATACGAGTTCGTTCCGTAACCCATTAAAGTAATGGTAAAATAGCGATACGTTAGAATGTCTCCTTTGCTTTCAATACTGTACACGCGAGGGATACTTCGGTAAGATGCGAGTCATTCGTAGACTACATATAGCGAGGGAGGTATCACGTTCTCTTCCTGTCGTGTGTTTCTGAACTCGTGTCACTCTCATGTAAGTTGCATAAAAATGTGTAACTTGTGTGTAAATATGTAAAAATGTGTAATGTGTAACCTGAAAAGGAGTGTTAGATCAGAGCTGTTATTCGATAGCAGCATTTTAACATATTGATTGCGGTGGATTAAACTGAAGAACAATATCCAACTCAAATTTAAATTCAAAAGTTGATTATTTTTTGAATAGCAAACATTAATTGGGTATATTGAATATCATTAATTTAAAAAGATTGTTAAAAAATATTTCAAACTACCCATCGATGGGTCGTTTCGGAGCTGGAAAAACTTTAGCACGACCCACCGGTGGGTGTCGTATCGCAGTCAACGTGTGAAGCTAAATAATTCATTTGAGTACTCGCTCACTCGGCAGGGATTAATTCTTTGAATAATGTGGGTGTAACTTAGCACTTGAAGCCCCTGGGCAAGTCTAATTCTCACAATTGTTGAAAAAGCTTCATCGAATTGTAATGTTTACGAATTCCACATTAATTGCGTTAACTGCATAATATGCTAATTTGCTCTTTTTTCATTACGATTTCACATCTTTTTATTGCTGCATCTGTTTGAGAAGAACACATTAATTGAGTTAACCACATAATATGAAAGCAACTATACAAAGTTCTGATATTTTACCAGTACCATTTTCTTACTAATTTGAATCCTTGCCAGTAAATTCACTTGTAAATTTTGCGTGACTAATGAGTAAAATTCACTTGTTTCTTCATCACGATATCACTTTTTTCTGCTACTTCTGTATGGTTGTTTCGAAATCGATTTGTTCGTTGCGGTACATGTTCATTTATTACAAAATTTGCTAACTATATTGAACCAGCTGTCTATTTATTGTAATATCAGTTCGGTCATTGCAGCAATATCTTTTGTTTTCTGCTGCTTTATTACCATACAGATTTGTTTACAGTAATACCATTTCTTAATTGGAAAATCGGTTTACTTACTTCAGTACTTGTTTACCAGACTTATTTGTTCTTCGCGATCTCCGTGGATTTCATGCGGTTTCTGTTTAACTAGATTACCTGTTAAATTAAATTATGAGATTTTGGGATGAATTGACTGTGACTGAGCACTTGCCCCAAATTCGGTGAAGGGTCACTCAACTGGGAGCTTTTGTTTAGTGCTATTGACTGCGAGCGGCGGGCAGGCGAGCTGCCTAAAGCTGCTCATCAGCTCTGCAATTCGCGGTGCTTCTTGAGTTCTAGAGTACTGGATTGAAAACGTCAATTTATGTATTCTATCAAACATTTAAGCGTTTAATCAACTACTGGATTAAATACTTATATGGTTTAGTCAACTACTGAATAATATACTTAAACGTCTTAATCAACTACTGGATTAAACACTTCAATGGTTTGAATAACACTCTTTTTAACGACAATGTCAATGTTCACATGAAGCACCTGTGCAACTAACCATGTGAGGCAGCTCACTCTTGGTTCCGAATACGCTCCTTTGAAAACGGAACGTCCTTGGACATCTCAATTTTCAGCGCGGTACCGCTAAACATGATATTCATTTTCAGTCAAGCATCTCCACAATATTTGGGCGAGGATTAAAATGTAGACGAAAAGGTTATTGGTAAAGTATTATAGCCCTGTATAGTTGGTTCTGATGAAAGGTACAGGCAACTACTTCGATTTCAATCAAAACCGCAGGCAGCTGCCTCGAGGTAAATGAACACTGGAGGCAGCTGCCTCGAGCTAAATGAACACTGGAGGCAGCTGCCTCGAGCTAAATGAACACTACAGGCTGCTGCCTCGAGCTAAATGAACACTACAGGCACCCACTTCGATTTCAATGAGAACCACAGGCAGCTGCCTCGAGCTAAATGAACACTACAGGCAGCTGCCTCGAGCTAAATGAACACTACAGGCAGCTGCCTCGAGCTAAATGAACACTACAGGCAGCTGCCTCGAGCTAAATGAACACTACAGGCAGCTGCCTCGAGCTAAATGAACACTATAGGCAGCTGCCTCGAGCTAAATGAACACTACAGGCAGCTGCCTCGAGCTAAATGAACACTACAGACATCTACTTCGATTTCAATGTAAACCACAGGCAGCTGCTTCGAGCTAAGTGAACACTACAGGCATCTACTTCGATTTCAATATAAACCACAGGCAGCTGCTTCGAGCTAAATGAACACTACAGGCAGCTGCCTCGAGCTAAATAAACACTACAGGCATCTACTTCGATTTCAATGAAAACCACAGGCAGCTGCCTCGAGCTAAATGAACACTACAGGCAGCTGCCTCGAGCTAAATGAACACTACATTCAGCTGCCTCGAGCTAAATGAACACTACAGGCTGATGCCTCGAGCTTAATAAACACTACAGGCAGCTGCCTCGAGCTAAATGAACACTACAGGCATCTACTTCGATTTCAATGTAAACCACAGGCAGCTGCCTCGCGCTGAATGAACACTACAGGCATCTACTTCAATTTCAATGTAAACCACAGGCAGCTGCCTCGAGCTAAATGAACACTACAGGCATCTACTTCGATTTCAATGTAAACCACA
>JACJUY010001438.1:2598-26106 GCA_014220935.1 Platorchestia sp. MABIK | reverse complement strand
GGCAGCTGCTTCGAGCTAAATGAACACTACAGGCAGCTGCCTCGAGCTAAATGAACACTACAAGCATCTACTTCAATTTTAATGAAAACCACAGGCAGCTGCCTCGAGCTAAATGAACACTACAGGCAGCTGCCTCGAGCTAAATAAACACTACATTCAGCTGCCTCGAGCTAAATGAACACTACAGGCAGCTGCCTCGAGCTAAATGAACACCACAGGCAGCTGCCTCGAGCTAAATGAACACCACAGGCAGCTGCCTCGAGCTAAATGAACACTACAGGCAGCTGCCTCGAGCTAAATGAGCACTACAGGCAGCTGCCTCGAGCTAAATGAACACTACAGGCAGCTGCCTCGAGCTAAATGAACACTACAGGCAGCTGCCTCGAGCTAAATGAACACTACAGGTAGCTGCTTCGAGCTAAATGAACACTTAAGGCAGCTGCTTCGAGTTTCTCTTGTTAACATTCCCCCACAGTTTCTGCAACCCCATAGCAATTTGCATCTCTAGCTGTGGTCTATGCATGAAAAAAACGTTTGCGTTCTAAGTAGTTTTCACCCTCAAAAGAGATGACTAAAGTTGATTGCTAGTAGCGAGCCTTTTTTGCCACTTGTAAATGAGACACCAGCACGTACGGCTGCAGGAGCGCAGGAGTTCGGCCACCGCATAACTCGCTAAAACGAACCAGCGCTTGCTGAAAAATTATCCCTTGCTCCTGTCCGAGCCGGGATGGAGTAACCTTATTCCTGAGAAACCAATGACGGATTCCCAGTCAAAACATGCTTTCGTTTTTGAAAACCTGAACTTTACTGAGACTGGATTTTACCGGACTTGAAGCAGACTAGAACGGTAGAAAACAGTGAACGATTGCGTTTCAAGATCAGCAAAGAGTTTTCACTTTGAACGATGCATCCTGCTCGGAACAGAACTGTAATATGTAGAAAGAAACTCTAAATAAATGTCCTTGCTACGTAATTAATATCCGTTAGACGAGATTTGTAGACTCCACTCATGTATGTATTTATTAGGTGAGTTTCTGTTGTCAAAGCTCAACAATATCTATCAAATTGTAGTTCACAAATGGATGTTCTTCGTATGTCATCGCTTGTGATATGCGATAAAGATAAAAAAATTATCAGAGCTGCGAAAACACATGTTACTTTTGTTAGCTTATTGTTCTCCGGTGTAAGCATAACGTTTTTTTTTATCAAAAAGAATTCTTGAACACTTTAAGTGCATGCACTCAAGGGAGGGCTTAAAATACTCATTTTTCAGTTTGAAACTTTTATGTAACTTTATAAAAATCGAAAATAGTAGTCAAACTACAAGATTAGCAAAATTAGTGTTTAGCCTCGCATTTTCTCATATCGCCATCAGCATAATCCTATATATTGTAATTGCAGGCATATTCAAACCTATGATATCCAGTGCAAAGTTTCGATACAGGTAGCATTGTGAATTATTCTCAGATTTTGTAATAAGTTATGCACTCAAAAAATTTAACTGTTGCTCAACAATAGAATTTCTAAATGAAGGGGTGAGTTGTCAGAGTTCAAAAGTACAAGTAAATACTGCCAGTATTTTTTTCCATTTGATAATATTGAGCGAGAGGCAAGGAGCAAGAGTAGAAAACTAACGCTTGTGATAGGAATCATAATCAACTTCACAGCATTTTTACACTTGCGGAAAAGATCGATCAGCAAATTTTTTATTCGTCCTTTTACTAAGAAGGAGGTAATTCTTTCATATTAACAGGTATCAAATATTTTCAGCACTTTTTCAGTCCCGTTTTGACAATAATGCTCCTTTTTTACTAATTTTCGAATCCTTTGCTAGAATTCAGCTACTGCCGATGAAATTCAATATTTTTAAATTTTACCCCTTTCATCTGCAATAAAACCCATTCCTCTACTTCAGTTTGCATCGCCAGTTACTCGAATTTCTTCGTCCCAGCAAGCCCAACTTTCAACTCTTATCCGTTTTGTTGGCTTTGTTAATACACGTGACCATAATCTTCCCTCACAGAGGAATACAACTATTGCGTGTGTGGGAATTAGAGCTTCCTCGCCACGAGAAGATGTAAGGTTCCGACCTGAAGCTTTTATTGAAATTGAATGGGCTTCATTTTTTAAAACTACCTTTTAGTGTTCAAAATTTTTCTTTAACACATAGTGCCTTCTTTTTCAACTTTTATCTTGCTTTAGAACCTTATTTCAATGTTGCAGTTTCTACACGTAAAGTGTGAGGACACACATTGGGAAAATATTCTACATTCTCATTACTTTTTGCTAAATGGGACCTTTCGATTTCCCTCTGTAAACACATTTTTTTGTGGTTAGGGAATCTTAAACTGACTTACAATTTAATAATCCTTGTACATTGTGAACCGGAGTATTTCATTTATCGGTTTCGACGTGAGGGATGTCGGAAGATTCCTGCCTTTTCGAATAATTGCTTGTTTTTAATTGCGTATGCGTAAAATCTAGAATGCGAGTCATTAACCTCCGTCTTGAAACTGACCATTGGAGTTCATCTTCAAAACAGAAAAAAGATATGTTTCAGATGACGTAATCTTGTCTGTCCTTTAAATAGCCACTACGGTTTGATGATTAAATTTTAATTTAAACCAGCTGTCCTAAACGCATTTATTCAACACGCAAACATTGAGCGTAAGGGAGCCATCTAAAATAAGAAAAGAACCCTAACTTCTGCTCTGTCCATAATCCTGTGTGCATTTCAAAGCATGCAAAATGAGGCATTTTCCCTGGAGATGCATGATTTTTTGAGGATGTTTTTTCCCTTTCCTAACAGATCTGACACGCACGTTTTTTCAAATCAGTCGGAAATTGTAGGTTTTTGCCCCATAAATCGTTTTCAGAAATGTCATAACTTTTCTCGATCATATTTGTCCCGTCAGGAAAGCCAAGATTCGCTCGACAGGTTGAGGCCTGTAAATCTAGCGAGACTTTGGTGCTCCAATTTGCAGGAACTTGCGCCAGTTTAGATATTTTTTACTTCAATTAGAGCCTAAAATTCGGAACGAAGCAAAGAAAGCGGCAGCGGAATGTGAGGGCCATCGTAATGAAGCTCACGTCTGTTCGAACAAAAGAGCTTCTGCTCAGCCGCTAGGAATATCAGCGGGAGCGTTCTGTTGTGGGCGTAGTCTGAGCACCAAATGATTGCCAACAGAATGAACGGGTGTGTTGCTTTGGTTCAAACAAGCAAAAACAGAACTTGTTCATGAAAGGACATGCGTCTTGTGCAGACAGAACGAAGTAGAAGCATAAACGTGATAATTCTCTCCTCTTTAATTGAATAGAAGAATGAATTCAGTTGAGTTGAAACTCAATGCTTCTGGTTCGATAAGCATTTTGGGTTTCAACTACAAATGTAAAATAAATACTTGATAAAATTTCAAATATGTGAGCGTATATTCCAGGAAAAGCAAACCTTGCACTGAAAAAAAAAAGCACTTTGAGATTTAGGAGTTTTCCACGGCGTATGAAATGTCTAGCAAATGTTTACCTCGGATATTCAATTTGAGTTTTTATGCGCGTCGATTTTTCGACTTTTGTTAAAGTTCCAAGCTTGTTGACATAAATTGTATAGATTTTACTTTCATTGGATATTGTGAGGTCCAAAATTCTCGAAGCTTGTTTCCGTTAAACGTTGGAATTAAATTATCAAATTTGCTTCTTGCCGAAGTAAAAGAAGTGGCCAACCTCCACCGTGACTCGCACAACGCTGCAGCTGACGCCGCCAAATATATTAAAAATTTGAATATATTTTAGCCCTGAATACACAACATACTCGAACTTTACGCAACACACGTGCTAAAAATTCACGTGCCTTCATTGTTTTAGAACAGAAATCGTTAGTTTTCGTGGAAGTTGGCACACTTTCTTATTTTTTGTGGTTAAATTCGGCGGTTCTCTCAGCGTGTTTTGCTCGCCTTTTGGGCATCGGCTTTCAAGTCCGAGCTGAGAAATTTTTGCTCCAGGCAGGTTCAAAACGGATGTTCTACTGCCCAGTGGCACCTACACTCTTGGCTGAACGTGGCATGGAAATGTTCCACAGAATGAGGGAATTCTGCCGTAATATTTGGGATAATGCTACGCTTGGGTCCAAAATCTGTGATAGCTTTGTCTTAGGAATAAGTGTAAATCCTGAATGAAGTCACGATCTGACTCGACTGTTTGGTAAACACGACTAATGAGTCGGGTGACTAACGAGTCGATAAATGTTAATGACAAATTGGATGTATATAAATTACTTTATTCATAGATGTACATAAATTATCAGCAGAATCATGTATGTTTGGTCAGACTGATAAAGGAATAACTGAAATTTACGACCAACTTCAAGAAAGTATTTTATAAATATTCTGAGATCAGGTTTTGATGTATGTTACAAAGATATTTTCATTAGCAACTGATAATGAAGCTTTTATCATCTCACAACAGTTACTACTGAAACAATTCGAATCTACTCCTCATTTTGAGACGAGTTGAAAAATTTAACTCCTTTGATTTAACTTCAACCGATTAAGCGCGTTCGTTCACATCTAAATTTATTGTCTATATCACTTGATGCGTGCCAAAAGCATTTAAGCACGAGTATTTTCCTCGGTAAAGCAGCAGTCTGTCAGCCAAAGTTATGACCCATCGTGCTAATTGATTTTAAAAGCAACGTAAAAAAAATCACAGAAGCCATGGGCTCATTGTATTGTGGTAATCTTTCGCATCTCGACGTTTAATGATGCACAATTTTCCTCGAGCAAGTATCATGTCAAGACACAGGTATATTGATATTATCTTGATGTGTGTGCAGTGGAGATGCTTTTCCTGGTATGGGGCATCCGCCTGTGCATCGTGGTGCGCAAGGCTCCGTCTGAATTCAACGAGTCCAAGTTCATCTCAATGGCCATCTATAATGAATTTCTGCTGACCCTCTTCCTTAACGTCTCCATGTGAGTTGCCGCGCCGTCTTGGGCTTCCTAGGGTTATTCAGGCTTCGTGTGCAGGCTTCGTGAAAAGCCAAAAGTGTGCCAAAAGTGAAAAGCCAAAAGTGTGCAGGCTTCGTGCGCACTTTTGGCTTTTCATTCTTTTCATGCCGTTTGCGTAATTCATTCCAACTTCATGCTCACATCGAGAATGCTTTGTGAAGGATGAACGTTTCTAATGAAGTATAATCCAAGTAAATACCTCACATATACATCATTTATGTTCCATACACACTTCATGCAGTCTTCAAACTTGCTACATGTTAAATGCTTGTTACAAGCCTTAACAGTATTTTTTCCACACTTAATACGTTCGTAGCTCAATGGAGCTTGCATATCTACTCAGCCTAAAATAACATTTAAGGTAAAATTCCCAGTGTTGTGTGTGAGTAATGTACCATGTTCTCTAACTTCACATTTTCGTTCATTTTTTCAACACGTCAGTCTTTCATGCACTGATCTTGTCACTGTGAGCCTGCTGCCAAATTTGAAGGGACGTCACACCGACATCTGTGCATGGGGGATGGAATTCAAGTGATTAATATGGCCTGTGTTTGCTAGTGCAGCACTGAATTGTTCAATTCTGATTAACAAGCCTCACGCTTTTGTTTGCAATAGATGTTGACACTCCGTCGTGGTCAGGTCGCTGGAGACTTAACCCGATTAATTTCGCGCTTTGAACGTTGTTTGTTGATTCGTCGAGTATTGAGGAACAAAATATTTGAGCTACAGTGGTAGAACGTAGCAAAAGAAATTCATACTTTGTTGGGAAAACTATTCTTAAGAAATTATTTGCTACCTAGAATTTATCTCGTAGACCTCAAATGTGAAGTGTTTGGTTACGTTCAGAGAAAAACTGCTCCCCTTGATTTCTTAAATTTATTACCTTCGCTATCGTTGATACGTCTCTTATGAGATGAACATGCATTTCTCAACACTTGCGTGTAATTAGCACTTCGCTGTTCCAAATACAGTGAGTTAATTTTGTTTGCACTGGCATGTGATTAAAAGGCAAAAACTGCATTTCTTATAATGTCTCGCTATTTTTTTAAACGTCTAGTGTCTCGCAACTTGAAGAGGCTCATTTATTTGCATAAATAAGTGCATACACATTGCAATATTCTGCATGGATTTTTGAAAAAATTATTTCTCACGATTCTTCTGTTTCAATGAATTTCCCAGACAGTATGGTATTTTCAATGAGAAACTGCTACTAATTTCGACGTTAAGTAGCGTGAGTTCGACTATCGAGGATGTCCGACGGTAGCACATTCTCGGGCTTGTCGCCAGTTTTCCATCTGTAAGGTATTCTGTAAGATGCAGCAACTTTGGCTTGACGATCCAAAGTACTGCCTGCCAAAAAAAAAGGGGCTAACTGGTCACATTTTTCTCTGAATCAGAACATTTTTAATTAAAAATGGCTATCTTTCTGCATTAAAACTAGGTATTATTAAAATAATGTAATGAAAACAGTGTTTCTGTTTTACAGATTAAAATTTTGTGCGTTGCATGATTGTGTATTGATCAACGCTGACTTTTCGTTAATTGCGTGCGTGTTTACTGCGTCAACTAATTGCTACCAAAGACATTTATCAGGAGATTGCTTACTGTTTACTTCATTGATGTTTTATTCATTGTGTTCTTGTGGTGCGTACAGAAAAAGTGAAATGAGTCAAGGAAAAACAAACTTCATAAGATAAAATTTTCATCGATGGCCGTTCATCGATGGCCGTTCATCGATGGCCGTTCATCGATGGCCGTTCATCGATGGCCGTTCATCGATGGCCGTTCATGATGGCCGTTCAATGGCCGTTCATCGATGGCCGTTCAATAAATTCATGCTTCAGCAAGCACTTTTCCTTTTAAGTACTTAACATTATCAGTTAACATCTGTAAACGCAAACAAACCAAATTTACATCACGAAAACTGATTGTTTACCAATAAAAGCTATTTGTAGATGAACACTCGTACAAAGGTAGTATATAATATTTATGGGCTAATGTCGCATTTTGTGCTCCTAGTAAATGTATTCCAATCGTACGAGACTACTTGGAAATTGGCAAAAAAGCAGCTCAGGGAAAGAGATATTTGTTCGCGTATTTCATCAAGTTTGCTATTGTTTAACATCTAATTAAATTGTCTAATGAGGCATAGCTTAGTTATTGACGAGGATGTCCTTATCAAACAAATTTTAACGTGCATTACGTTCTCCTCGAGAGAAATTTCTGGGAATTTCTCAAAAAGGTAACAAATTCCCTTTTATACACCAACGTCCATTCCAGCTGAAAAGTTTGTACAACATATTGCATTTTTAAGTGCTTTATTCTTTCAGACTGTTTTTTAAAACCGTCACCGATATCTTACTCAACCGCATTTCCTAATTACTTGAACGACTTCCTGAAAACAAGCACCGTAATATTCATTTTAGAAGTAACCTAATATCACAAGATATTACCTTCAAAAAAACCACACCTCGATATTCGTTTTAGAAGTAACTCATCTGAAATAATATCCCATCATATAACCACTGGAATGTGTGTCAACTTTCAACAATTACACCTGCTCTTGGCTAGGGCCGCTGTTACTGTGTTTCTTGTACCTGCATAGGAAGTACGTACCCAGATCACGTGTTAAAACTTACCCTCAGCCCGAGTGACGGAGGCATTAACGTCTGAGCTGTGCCACGGTTTCCTTGCAGGCTGTTCCTGCGCAGCCCAGCCAATCCGGACTTGCTGTTTATCATCTACTTCTGCCACACGCAGCTCACCATCACGCTGCTTCTCGCCCTCATTTTTGGCAGTAAGGTGAGACCTGCACTGCCGACTGTGCTCTACGTGTGTATCTCAGAGTGAGCTTTAATTAACTTTGTGCGCTTAGCGATGTTAAGTTCATCAGCAGGATCATGCTTCAATTAAGATTACTTTAAATTTTATGTTACCTTATTAATTTTGAAAATACTGATGCATTGGATTAATTTGATGGCCGAGGTGTTGCATGATGTTGAATAAACCACATCAAACTGCAGCCACTTTTGCATTGCGCGCGTTTGATCTCGTGAATAAAGTGTTCTCTAAATTCTCAGAGCAATGAACTTTCCTGAATGAATTGCGAGGTGATTTTTATTGCTCTAAGTATGTGGATTGAAAGATTGTTGGGACGTTTTTCAGAATATAAATAACTAAACGTACTACATGTGTAGCGTTGAAAGTATGCATTAGATGTTTCACATGAAGATATCACTTTATAGTGGGATTGTCATTTAATTTCACATATATAGCAAATTTCAACATAATATTTGTCGCGACTAGCTCCACTTTATCTCTCACTCGCTAAATCCTAGCTGTTTAAATCCCCTCTCACGGACAATCTCATTTCGATTTTTCCTGCATAAAATGGCTCTATCACTCTCGGGTTACACTAACCTGGGAAGTGACAGCATTTTCGTTCCCCCTCATTGAAATTTTGTGTCGTAAATCTGGAATTTTAGCGCCGCGCTCGTTTGTACTGAGCGCCCAACGAATGGACCGCCACTTTCAATGCTAATTATGGGCTGTAAAGATTCTGGGAATGGCAATGAGGATGTTGAGTCCCAATTGTTCTGCAGTGGTGGAGGAGTGCCGCAGTTCCGAATGTTAAGCGGTCGAGACAAATAGGAACACCGCTGGTTTAGTGCTGCAGAAGGGAATGCTAAGCGGTTGAGACTTGTAAGAACATTGCTGGCTAAGGGTTATTTTTGTCGTTGTAGCAGCCAGCCTTAATCATGCTGTATATCTTTTCTTAATTTGAACTAGTGCAGTTAAAATTCACTCACCATAACACCTGTTTTTTAAGCCTTTATCGTGGAGATATAGTGAATTACTGTTTGCAAGCAGTTCTCTACAGACATGCATGATGAATAAGATCAGTGATATGAACTTTAAAATTTGTCATTATTTATTAATAATAGTGCAAAATTGCAAGTGACACTGTGACGTAAAATCACGAGTTTCAACAAACACGGATTAAGTGGTAAAGGTTTTAAAATCACGAGTCTCTCAGAGAAGCATGGGCTTTAAATTTTTTTATTTTTCCAACCCTTGCTGTTCCGCGTTATTTTCGCAGAACAACAAATAACACGGAACAGCAAGGGTGGAAGAAATAAAAAAAATGTAAAACCTTTACTTCCCCGAGTGACTTATTTAGCATGCATTGTTTCCTGTTTGTTCTGAAGGCTTACATGGGGGTCGTTGATAGACTTTTAAATACGCAAGTCACTCAGAGAAGTATAGGCTATACAATTTTCTATTTTTCCCAGCCTCACTGCCCCCGTTATTTCCCCACTCAACCTGCACTGTTTCCTGTCCTGAAGGCTTACCTGGTGGTGAAGGGCCAGGGCAAGGGAGAGGAGACGAGCGTGAAGGCAGCGGCGGCCGGCAAGCTGCACCACAAGAGCAAGAACAGCGCTGCCTACCACGCCTCCGTGAGCAGCTATCACGGCGGCACCGTGCAGGAGACCGATGTCCAGGTAGCGTGCGCCGCTTCTGCATTATGTTACGTTGATTGCGATACGACCAAGCGATCGGTAGCTTGAAAATTTCCTACAATCTTTTAAAATTAATGGTATCTAATGAACCCAGTTGGTGTTTGGTGTTCGTAAAATTGCTAATAACTTTTGACTTTAAATTTGAGCTGAATATTGAACTTCAGTTTAACCGATCGCAGTCAAGGTGTTAAATTATGGGAACTGTATGTACTGGCTTTTTGTGCCGCCGTGTTCTGACTGCCGTGCTGGCCGGTGCCCCTTGTGTCGTGGTAGATGTTGCTACGACTGCAGTGGGGCATTTTGTTTATGACTAATTTTTCCTTTTTCCCCTAACAAGTGCTAGGAAGGGATTCCAAATTTTAAAAAAATGGCATTCACACGAGCTATCGTGCTAATGGAAACAGAGAAATATCATTTGTTTCAAGAATCGGAAGTTCTTCGATCATTCAGTCATAATAATGGATGTCTGAGAGCATTGGCAAATGCATCTGGAAAAAATTTAATATTTTAGATTTGTTATAATGTATTTGTAATAGACAATTTTTTAGACATTCATTACAAAAAAGTGATTCCTACACTTAGAGAATAATATTCGTAGTTAACAATCTGGTAATAACGAATTAGGCATGGCTTGTGAATAAATGTTTTTATCTTTAATTTCTACTGAAATTAATTTACTATGAAATATTTTGATACAGAAGTATTTCGCGGCAAGTTTCTCGTTAGTTTGACAGGTAAATTTTCGAAATTAATTCAAATTTTCATGATTTCCCAGCTCTGCGGCTAAAATTTCATTTGTATTAATTCATCCTTGAGGATTCTTCAATGGACTTCTGCTGCTTTTTCACACGTGTACCGTCAATAATATTCCTAAGGAAAATATATCGGCGTATCTTCTGGTTATGTTTTTTCGTAAAAAACTTATTTACTACGCTCACGGAATCTATCCACACTCTCGGTCCTCGCGCACAATAGACTGGGCGTTCTTGAAGCTCAGCGCTGGGGGCTTTTTCTAAATCATTCCAATTTAAGTAAGCTATTTCCTTTCTGAGTACCTGATGTATAGAAAGGAACATTGCTAGAACTCTATATTAATCAAATAATTTTCTTCAATATTGCAAATATGTACATCTGCTAATAGATATTCTATCAATCACCGTGAGAAAATTCTAGTCGAACTTAGTTTCGATTTGTTTTTTTCCCGTTAAGTGCCAGAGTTGCCAAAAAATAGCAATTTTTTCAAATGAAATTTTTTCCTCTGAACTTTTCAGCATTTAGAAAATTATGGATGCAAAAATTATGCACTCACTGCTAGAATTTCAAATTACATTTACTAAGCACAATTACAATAAAAATATGAGTTTTTGATCACTTTAATTCATTTTTACCTCTCAGAATGACTAACGTAGAGATGATTAAATCTGAAGAACAGAGATCCAAAGTGTTTCATTAAAATGTGTTTTACGCCTTCTATACGGGATTGTACTGAATGAAAATCGAGAAAGTTTTCGTTACAGAGTAATTAAATTTTAAACAAGATTAATATTTGTATTTCAGTATTTACCAAATACAGACATGCAACAAGTATGATGCAAAATCAGACGGCAATAAATTTTAAATTGAAGGATTTTTGAAGAGTTTGAAATACTTGCTGACGTACAAAATAGCACTTCAGCTACACAAGTGCGGTGCTACAACCATTGGCAGCGTTATGTCGTAATGACATCGCCCATGAATGTGAACGTGAACTGAGGAATGAGTTGTTAGCCATTTGAAATCAAAGTGAATACCGTGATCTACATAATCGAATTTTTCTGAGCGAGTTAGACAGTTCATTTACTGCAATGATACTGAAGTCTAATCAGTGCCCTTTTCGTATCATTTTAATCAACAACGAATGTGATGAGTGGGTATCATCGAAATGATCCTCTAAAGGTAGGAAGCTTAGCAAATAAAACTCAATTTAGTTGCGCTCGTATGAGTTGAACGTTTTGAAAACCTTCAAATGGGTAAATTTTAAATCCAGTGTTCATTTTTGTCCTCAGGAGGAGTTCCAGCGAGTTTACATGCAGTTAGAAGCTTTAAAAGAGCGCAACGCGATTCTTAACAACCGTCATCTTGTGGCGTGCATTTCAGCGATGCAGGAAGCTGCAGCTTCAACTGCTATCACTACCACCTTCATCGCTACATCAAATCACGATTGCAACACTAAGACCGATTTTCCGCTCGGTGACAAAACCGGCTTTCCTCCGGAGAACACAAAGATCGGCTTCTCCCCAGACAACGAAGTCTCTTCAGCACCGCGAGATGAAACCCTCCAGAAGAGCAGCCGATTGGACAGAGGAAGTAGTCCGTGTGATGTGGATGGCGTATCGAAAAATAATTTCATCGAGAGTGAAAACATAAATTGCGATTCCGAAGAAGGATCCAACGGGAGACCAAGAACGAAGAGTGGTGAGGTGAATCTATTCAAACATGGCTTCAGAGAGAAATCTAAAAGTGCTATAGTGAGGAGAAGAAGTCTTCGAAGTTCGAGCATTAGTTTCGCTAGGACCTCTTTGTTCCGATGTAAGAGTAGCACTGAGGGCAAAATAAGCGAAGGCATCGTTATGAGGCCGATAATCAATACCATCTGGCCATGCACAATGACCACAAACTCGTCTTTAGACTATGGGAGCGCTGGAAAAAATGCCATTAGCGACCCTCAAATGACGGGCGGAACCCCAACTGTTCCAGAAATTACACGGCCAATTGGATGGATCGACCGTGATGCTAACGTCCAAACATCAAACCCAACTTTGATTATTAGTAAGGAAATGAGTACCCAAACTTCCAACACCGACAGGTTTTTATCAAGCTTGACACCGTTCAAACTCAATAGAATGGGCCAAAAAGTGAGTCTATCTGAGCTGCGATGGAGATCGTCGGAAGGAAGCGAGCTTTGGAAGCCTTTTTGCTCTAGCCATTCGAGCTTCAGATTGAATCTCGACGTACAATCTGATGGCCAGCGCAGTGACTTCGAAACCAGAAGACCGTTTCGGCCATATAGGTTGTGGCGAAGTTTGAACAATATAAATGAGTTACAAGGGATGTTTTATCCTGAGAAACAGAATGCTGAGAGTTACTCGCTCGCTTTCCCTCCACATCAGTTGCAATGCTGCGTGACCAGCACGGGCCATTGCGATAGAGCCAGAGCCTTTGTGCTCAGTAATTTATCTGACAAGGTAAAAGTCTCGGCAAATGAAGTGACAGTCTAGCAAAGATCAGCCTTCTC
The DNA here is from genome assembly GCA_014220935.1 of Platorchestia sp. MABIK. Taxonomy (NCBI): domain Eukaryota; kingdom Metazoa; phylum Arthropoda; class Malacostraca; order Amphipoda; family Talitridae; genus Platorchestia; species Platorchestia sp. MABIK. The sequence goes on along the minus strand of JACJUY010001438.1, from coordinate 13,309 downwards.
TTCTTGCTCTTCTGGTTCGTGCTATTCTATTTCTTCGAATTCGCCTCTCAGCAACCTTCTCAACGGTCGAAGAATATCTGAGGTGCTAATTTAGAATAGCATAGTTTACAATTGGCGATGTATAACACTATCATCTGCATGTAAAACAGAAGAGCATTGCATTAACTCAACTTGATCTCTAAAGAAATGTTAGTGCAGACTTGAAAAAATTAATTTATCGAGTAAAGAAGAGAAGGCTGGAATAAATCATTCAACGTTGCTCGGAATCACCTCACGTGTGATTTACACGAGATTGAATTGTACATTTTTTGCCCGAAGTACTGAAAATCGTATTGAGTTGCAAGCATCCTTCGATGTAAGTATGTATCTTTGTCTTCCCATGTAAAGTGCGTTTCAATGTTTTATGTCAGCTTACACAGCAGTGTCTGAAACGTTACTAAATTTAATTTCTCAGCATTCTCCATTTCCTAATGTAATGATGGCATTGATTCATGCGAATCAAGCGAATCAAAACCTCCTGCATTATTGAGATTTGCGTAAATTTCTGAGCGATTTTAGCTCATTAAAAATCGAAGAGTAAGGCGTTTTGTCAGTTGTATTGTTCGTCATAAAGAGCATCTGCTCGCATCCATAGAATATTGCTTCAATAAGTATATGGGGGAATTTGAGACTTCCTGTCTGCATAGTGTCAGTCAAATAATGCTAATAATTACAATACAGAGGCCGACCGCTACGGAACCCTCTTTGCGAAACTCTGGCAAAATAATGAATTTCACCTCAAAACTTAATTTTTGTCTAAAAGTTTATTTGCAATAATGCCAGTCATCATGAAATAAATTTATATCAGGTCCCTAGCTGTAGGTAACGTAGGCGTTCCTTTCGTTGAAATGGAATGAGTTTTTTGTTTTGTTACAGACTATCTTTTTTCGGTTCACTGCTGGCCTGTTTTTCAGCACCTACTACTTTCTTCTTCACCTTTTATCTTGTTTCCTAATCTTCCTTCTAAACTTACTGTTCCCATACACTTTTTTGGACAGATTCTCCTTCCCTGAAGTCCATCCTAAATGGTTCCTTCCTCTCTTTGTATTGCCTTTCTTGCGGTTAAGGAGGCTGAAACTAATATTTTATATAAGTTCCATGAAATGAAGTGTAAGTTGTCCAACCGTTGATGTGCAACAAATGAGTGAGCAAATATTATTCTTCCCATTTTGGATAAGATGTGTAGCGTTACGGAGGCTAAGAAAGCGTCCCTCTCTATGCCAAATGAGTTGTTTGAAATACGCATAAGTCTTGTTGAGTTTGTTGGGAGATTTGTGCTGGGAGCTTTGTTGAGTGTCCACAAACTCGTTTCCAGGTTTTGAAATTTCACTCAGATTTCAAGTTTTAGAGAAAACTATACATGTTACGTAAATAATTATCAGATGTAGATTTGTATTTCATTGAACTTTCATGCATTTCATTTAAAGTCTTCAGTCTGTTTATCAACTTATGCGCTCAGACAATTTGCAAGAAAATGCCTTTCAAAGCTGCGTTTAATTTCCGTATGGAAAACTGAGACATCAGTTCCAAACGTCGCTATTATGGGTCTCTCAATAAATCTTTAGGTTAATTTGATCAACAAAAACGAAATTATCTATCTTTCACCCCGTTTTCTTAGGTGCAGCTTTGTTGCTACGTTTACATCCCGACATTTTGTGTGATAGAATCCTTAGCGGCCCATGGCTAACGCACGCATCTCTTTAATGTCGAGGTCAGCATGAGGAGAGGTGACCTGTGTGACTGCGTCCACGCTACAACTAACCCACCTGTTCCTTCCTGGGGCCTCCTTCAGGGGGACCCAGCTATTGCATCTGTGGCATATTGCGCTTCTAAAATAAAGTGTGAAGTCCCGAGCCAGATAGTTAGGTAGGTATTTCATTTGTTGAAATGGAACCAGGCTTTGTTTTGCTACGGATCATCTTTTTCCGGTTCACTGCTCTCCTTTTTTTAGCACTTCACCCCCTTTGGTTAACTTCTTCGAATATTGGGGTTTTAATGCAAAGGTCTTGGGGACATGCCTTCTGCATAATAGATTCCCAGTAGATTCCTCGTAGATTCCCAGTTCGCTTAATTTTGTACTAAATGGAGCTTTCCTCCTTCCTCTCTTGGGCTCACAGTGGTAGTTTGGAGACTTGAAGTAAGTTATGATCTAATCTAATTTTTCATTTGTGTTTTTCAACTTTATCATTTTTTCACTCCTATTCTTTGAGAAAAATTAATGCAAGAGACCGACGTGTTGTGGGTATTGTCATTGCTGTTTGCTTCAATAAGTTCATAATTGTTATCATCAGCGTGCAGCTATAGCCCGCTAACGGGCGATCTATGCGACGTACTTGGGATGCCTGGCAAACGGTCGGTGTACACCGATGAGAAATTTAGGGTTTGGGATCATTTGGATACGCTTTTACACCAACTGCAGCTACAAAGCTTTCCGAAGTTATGTGTGTAAAATCTTATCGTTCTTCTTTAGAATTCAATCAAAGTTTTTGATTAAAAATGAAGAATGTAATTTTAACTCTTATCAACTGTGATATTCTAGAAATTCAAAAATATTATGCTTTAATTTGATATTTCCTACTTTTCAAGATTGTGAGTTGTGACCATATAGTCAAATTATGCAAAAGCATTTGACGTCAATGATGATGCAATGTGTATGCCTAAATCCAAATTAGTATAGAATTTATTCGGTTAATGCTGAAGTATTAAGTAGTGGTTGAAGCATTTCATTGAAACTAGAGTTTGGTTGTGATTACAATACGATCTTGTCATTCCTAAGAATACTTCAGACTTGAAAAAACTTCAGTTGTTGTTTTGCAGAAGTTAAGTTACTGGAAACGTGGTATTCTTATTCAGGTAAGTAGGAATGCCTTGTCACCCCTTTTCTATGGTAAAAAATTTAATCAACTATGAGAGATTTGCAATCAATGCTAAGATAAAAACAATTTCTTATCAATTTAGATTTGAGCGATCACATAGGAGATTTAGTTTTTCTAACTTCAGATTAACAGAAAATAGTATTAAGCTTTGAAGCATTAATTTACTTTCGTTTCGCTGAGTAAATTATAAACCAAGTTGAGAACTAAATATGCAAGCCTTGATGAGCTTTATGATCAATTTTTTTCGTCTCGTGTCATGTGCAGAAGGGAGCTGTAAAAGAATCGTCTACGTGCATCAATGTTGGCATGGTAAACACCCTGCATTATTTAACTCAATTGTCCTCTCAAGGGGATACAACTATTGTGTCAATGGGAATTAGCGCTCCTCGGGGGATTATGTGAGGGCCCGAGCTAAAGGTTAGGTAGGCCTTGTTTTTGTTCAAATAGAACAGGTTTTTGTTTTTTTATGGACCATCTTTTTTTGGTTCACTGCTGTCCTGTTTTTCGGCACCTTCTACTTTCTTCTTCAACTTTTTGTTGTTTCATGAACCTCCTTCATAGCTAACTGTTTCTATGCATTTTGTGCATAGATTCCGTGTTCCCTCAATTTCATGGTAAATGGTGCCTTCTTCTTTCCTCTCTTTGAACATCTTTATCATGGTGAGGGGAGGTCAATAATTTAACTCAGTTGTGTGTCGCTCTGTTCAAAGTGGCAGGGTCTGTCGGCAAGGAAAACGCTTGGCTGAAGAATTACCATTAAACTGGAGGACAAGCGCTTGTCTGGAAAACAAAAATACTTTAGAGCATGAACCCAACAACGGTTCTGCATAACTATTCGATCACCTTACACTTATCTTCAATTATGTATCCTCCGAGTTTATGCTCTTCAGGTGTCAAGAAGCCATACATCATCTGTACCTAGTCATCTATATTGTAAGGAGAGCTAATAAGTAATTAACTGATACGTGACTCTTTGGGGTGAAAAAAGTTCAACCGTCACAAACTGTGAAACTGTGAAATGTGCGAATCGAAAAGTGGAACCTAATTGATGAGTCCTCGCATCATTGGGTTACAAAAAAATTGAAGATGGCTCCAAGGGAACGAGTGTCGTGCCACAAGTTTGTTGCTGAGGGAATTTCTAGGGCACCACTGGTGTGTCGCAGGAATTTTTGCGCAATATACGAGACCGCGGACTCCGAATGTGCGCAAATCAAGCAAAAACGGCATAAAACCTTGTCACACGTTCAGTTACCGAATTCAACTTCAGTGATTTTTATAGCAAATGCTAGCAGTCTGGGAAAGTCGTAGCTATTAATAAATTCCTCGCTACCACGTTAGTTAGTGAAGGTAACGTGCAATCAAAACGATAACTGATGGTATTTAAATTCGAATCCTATAAAATACTATGGAAACAACATAAAGTGTTAAAAACGAATTCATTCAAGTTTTGCTGTTTAGTTATTTGTTGATTTTGAAAGCCATGCCTCTACCGTTCCAAATTCTGTCCCTACAGTGTCGTCCCACTCAGGACTCGGCCTAGGCGCGCAGGCGCTGCGTTAGGCGCCTCTGAGCCCGGCGCCTATGTTTATTTATTCAAACATAAATATATAATGCTTCCTCTCCGCCCCTAGGCCGAGAACTTCGGGTTCGCTTTAGTCATTTCAAGGTTTCCCCCCCCGATGTTTAGTTTCTGCAAAGTCTAGTTCATTTGCGTTCGCTTCCGAAGAACCACCAAGCCAATTATACATTGTTGCTTCGAGAGAATGATCTTCCAAACATTTTGTGGCACCAGTGCTTGTTGTATGTAAATAGTGTTACGGTGTCCGTACATTTTGCATTGTTTTCATTATATCTTATGTCAAATTCGTTAAAATGTCCTGACTACTTTTTATTATCACTGTCGTTCATTTTTTTCATGTATGCTGAGATACGTGAGATGTTTTTAAAATTCATCTTTTCGTTTCGTTTAAATGCGTACAAACTCTTATTCGTAGGCGATTGCCTTCGTGGTTGCACGGTTAAAAATTACGTTGTACTAGTTTCAATAATTCACAATGTTCACCCTCAACACATTTATTGCCAGTTCACTGTACAGATTCCGATATCAATAGCGTTAGTTAATGAGATGGCATTTTGCCAACTTACGTAGTCGTGCATTTTGTCACGTGTTGTAGGTATGAGTATTTGTTGAATATATGCAAATTCTCGTTCTATGTGCCGAAGATATACACTTTATAACTGTGAAAATTCGAAAAACTCAGTGCAGCCATTGGCCAGTGATTGAAAAAAAGTACTAAAGGGTTTTATACGAGAGTTTTATCTGCGACAATATTTATCTATGTACTAGTGTTCATATTTAGCATAGCTAATCTATCACACGTAAAGTAGAATTGCTCTGCGTGTCTCAAGTGTCCAAGAACAGCAATTGCGTATGCCAAGTAAAGAATTAATATCTGCTTATGTCCGCCGACTACTGAGTAAGTATCTCGTTGGCGCTAAGTGAAGTGTAAAAATTTGGGAAGGCCTGCTGGACGGCGTAAATATTCCTGCTTGTGCCGCGTACAGTATAAATATTCTGGTCAGCGTGCAGAATAAAGGGCGAATATCTTGACACGTGCGCTGAGTATTGTAAATATCCGGGCGCCTGTGCTACAGAGTGTGGTTGTTGTAGAATGTAAATTTTTGAGCTAGTGTGCAATAGCATAAACACGCCAACGTATGCATTAAATAAAGCGCAAATATTCAAGTGTGTGTTACATTAGGTGTAAATATCCTCACATGTTGAACTTTGAATTTATTCAGATTTTATTTTTGTGTGTCATCGGAACAAACTGCATTTTCATTCTAATTAATCTCGCACTGTTTTTTTTTTGTAACTTTTGCCCCCTGTCACATGCGTTGCAAAATGTACACGCAATAAATTATAAGAGTTTGTGTTTTCCTTCAACATCGAATTTCATCAAATCCATAAGAGGTAACTTTTGTCAGTGTGCTCTTCAGGAAAAAAATTTAGTTGATAAGATTGCGCTTCAGTGCACCCTGCATTCCGTGAGCTAGAAACAGCATGCACAGCGCTGTTCGATGAATTGTGCTGGAAGTGTCTGGCCTCGTCAGTTCATCTAGGGTGATTCGTGCGTTTCTCTTTTTACCAGAGTTTCTCAAAACAAAGTTAGCAACAGTTGTTGCTAAAGTATGCGGTGGGCTTGCTTTTATGGCAGATTTGATTTTTTCTTTGATTTTTTCCACAGTCTTCTCTTGTGACCGATGTTCCGTACAACAAACTTTTACCAAGAGTCCTTCCTATCCTCTTGCGTTAAATTGTTGGCGTTTAATGATTCATTTGTATTTTATTTGTTACATCCCGCTACTTATGACATGAACTTGAGGTAGACACTTAGTCTTGTTAATCAAATTGATTATATAAACAACTTACCGTGGTACACACTCCACTAATGTTTTGTGATGAACGAACTCATTTCTATTTAATTATGACCTCTAACTCTCCCATTCTTCTCCACTTGATCGCATCAAAGTAAATCATTTCATTTATATTCCATCGGAATATTCAAGGCCGCTGCTACTCGCTCGGTATCAATTGAAACGTATTTTTTAAACCGATGATAAAGGAACAGCAAATCAATTATACGTCCGGCAGTTCTTTCAGTTCACGGGATTGAGTCGTGAACATTTGTCTCTTGTTTTAAGTAAGCACTAATTTGAACTGGTGATCGCACGTGTTTGTGTGTACCATCGCATGCCAGTCAGACGAGGGAACGTTGAAAGTTATTCGACGTGAAATAAAATCTTGACGTGTTCTAGTTGAGTAAATCTAACAATTTTCTCTGAATACTCAACTTTTTCCCTTTTAGCGCTCATCTGTAAGAGCCTGAATTACGTGAATAGATAATGCATACCATATGCGCGTACGGGGTTAATATCAATATGAGTTTAATAATTATCACGATTCGGAATCGCTGTGGTTCAAAATCAAATAATTTCTGACATTGCGAACAAACGACTTGATTTTCAAATCCTTTCAAGTAAAAAATTCTTTCTTTGAAGTATTTAAAATTAAAAATTCATTCTAAAATGCTCAATTACATGAAATAATTGTACATTTTATGTAAGGATACATGAAAAATGTACATACCAGTAAAAGCTGTTCCAGTTAATAGTTGCCGTTTCTCTGTTTATAGGTAAAATCAAGAGTCGTAGTGTGATTAAAATATAAAAATCTTCTATATTTTAATTTAACCTTTAAGAAAAGATCACACGTTGCCCGCAACGGATATCTCAATACACATACTGTAGACGTTGACTGTAGGAAAAAAAAAAAGGGGGCTGGTACCAACATTAAAAATAGAATTATGAACAAGATCCCATGGTTTATTTCAAACTATAGACTTGATTTTACCCTTAATGATACAAAAATGGCATGTCGATTCAAAACAAAGGTTACCTCATACGTTCCACTTTCCAGCCATGAAGGTACCACAAAAATTGTGCACCCAAAAGTGTAAAAAAAAATTTCCAAATGAAATGGCAAACGCAACCAAAATTGACACTATACACAGACAATAATATTAAAATGAAAGAACCTAAAAATCTAATGCATTCGGCGGGACTCAACAGACCAAATGGTGCCTATTAACTAACTGACCGTTACAGGTTAAAATGCAGTTCAATTTTCTATACTTGAATTTAATTCTTTGAGTACGAAAATTCAAATGGTTTAGAAAAAAATACCCTGGGGAAAACATTGCCAGCACCCTGAAATATGAGGGAAGTTGCTTTAGTGTGGGTGTTTTTCGCTTAAGCAGGTGCCTCCTTCTTTACCTTAATTTTGAAAATTATGAATCTTTAAAGCTCTATACTTAGCGAGATAAATTTTTGAGACTGAAAATAAGATTTTTGAATTTTCGAAGACAACCGTTTATAAGTTTTGCACAAACTTATCAGAAAACGAACGAAGGTCAGAAAAAACTTGCTCAAGTTAAAAAAAGAAAAACATATTTCCAATATAGATGATACAAAAAAAATCATCTACGGTTTTAAAATACCTTAAAGTAAGGATGCTTAAATGCTACACACACATGAGTATCGTAATACCCATGTCACTAATCTAAATAAATGATTGAGGGCAATGTATTCCTAATGCTGCTTAATCTAGATTTGATTATATATGGAACTACAGTAATAAAAAGGGAACACAATTTCGGTAACGATGCTTTGTTGAAAATACTCTTTAGTACACACATTAAAATACGAGCTCAGGGACTTGCGATATAAGGAATTTGTGGAAAGTAAAACGGGTGGATTAAAATAATGCTGCGTCTAAGGCAGCGAGGTTGACATTCAGAACTATATTTTCCCTCCTACACATGAACTAGTATTCAAATTACGGGACTCGAAGGAAAATGTCTTATCACGCAACGAATTTAGGATATTTTCATGTTAATAATAGCGACACAAAACAGTCTACCTGAGTCAGGAACATGAAAACGATTGTTCTACAACGGCTATCAAAACATGTACAACATAATTGGAGTAATTTAGCTTAGTTTAGTCGTTAGTTTTAGCCTCTCTACCCGCAGCAACAAATGCGATCCAAAGAGAGGAAGGAGGAAGGCACCATTTAGTATGGAGTGTAGGAAACGCGGAATCTACGCAGAAAGGGCATAGAAACAGTAAGTTGGGAAAGAAGATTATGAAACAAGATCAAAGTTGAAGAAGGAAGTAGTAGGTGCTGAAAAACAGGACAGCAGTGAACCGAAAAAAAGGTGGTCCGTAACAAACCAAAATCCTTTTCTACTGCAACAAAAAGAAAGCCTACCTAACCTTTAGCTCGGGCCCTCACATAGTCCCCCTCGGAGCGCCAATTCCCATAGATACAATAGTTGTATCCCCCTGAGGGGTAATTGGAGTAATACGTGAAATTAAAAACCTAGATAGGGTTGTCATAATATATTCAAGAGCGCAAGAAGTGTTATACCTTGGTCCATTCAAGCCAAACAAGAGCAATTTAGGATGTGAATGAATGAAGAAAACATGAATGTTCTATAAGGGTTTCAAATTAGAAAGCGTTACATTATCTCCGAAATATGATGCAAATGTCTGTAATTGATAAATTGCATAGGTACCTTGACGGTTCAGTTTGATGCTTGCACAAAACGGAGAGGAAAGACAGAAAAATGTATCCTATAGCTGGTTACTTGAGGTTGAATGGCGCTTGTTAAATCATGAAGACAAAGATAATGAACTTTGTACGTAGAAAACACTTGTGATAGCTTACATGTACATGACATATAAGCTTTGGATTTCTTGATATCGAAGGATTTTAGAATTGCTTATTTCGGCAGGTATTCAAAAATGTCGTTTCGAGTGAGCATAAAAAATAAAAATAAAATGAACTGACTGCCTAAGAGAGCACGCTTTAGCCCACACAGCAAGTTTATGAGACAAATGCAAGCTTGATTAGAAATTTTGCAAAAAACTGTTGTGGATAAATTTATGAATGTACCCACATATACGTGAATGACACACACATGCACACGGATACCAGGATACAAGCATGAAAATTATGAAAATTACAAGTTGTGTTTTTCTACTTAAAAAATTTCAACATAACAGTCATAATTTGGTAAGCATCTTATTTATTATACATGAGTGATCACACAACATACACATTTTTTTATAAAAATAATAAAGTGAAATGACGTGTAAAGTAGTGTTACAAGTTGACGGTGAAAAAAAGGGGCGGTATTGATAGTTCATATGCTAGTTCCTAGTGCAGTGCACACAGGTATATGTGCACATATGCACACATGTTTGCAAATACCCGCGTTAGGCTATCAAATTATGATACTCGTACATACGCATACTGCAAAACTGTTGTGTAATGTATTGAATTTTAAGACAATGAGCAAAGGAAGTTATTGAGCAATGGAGATACTAACCCAATAGGGATAGCCTTTAAATAGAAAGGTTATTGAATATGTTGCACGGGCCCTGTAGCGTGAACTTAGAGGTTATCAATGGTAATTTACACGAACACGCTTCTGGCATGCCCAGAAAATTGTTTCGTGAATGTTATCAATTTCCCTATTTTTTTGTTTATTTCAAAATATTCCCTGACTAGTTAAATTATTTGAAAATCACGTTAGATGCCCTAAACTGGAAGCGCTAGCCATCTTGGCACTAGAGTAGCCGTCAGTACCCAAAGGCTTAAAGGCACTATTAGCAAGCAGTTTTTAAAATAGACAACATTAACTGGATTGTGCGCTCACAAAGCTCAAAGAAAACTGAGTTTGTAACCATTGGCCGGTCAGCAGCATTATGAAAATCCCTTCCGAGTACTTCCCTCCGCGCTCCCGTCGCGGTTTAAGTGTTAAGAGATGTAGTTACGCGAGTCCCGCAACTACAGAGAATTGCACAAATAATCGTTTGGAAGAGTTTTGGTTCACTACCCTTCCCATTTAAGTACGGAGTGAAGCGTTAGAGCATGCAATGACTTGTAAAATAGGTGACCGTGTGTTTTCGAATGCAGCAAAAAGTTGTAAATTCACCTCAGTTTTTACAAATATCGAGGCCATGATATCTATGATTACAGTCAAACTTCGGTTTTTCAACGCTGAAGTTTTTGCACTATTCAATTTTCCTTAGACTTTTTCAAACGCAATTATTCGATCTGTTTGAAAAGTATTTCGTGATCTGAATGGTACGTAAACTATGAGGTGTAAGAGTTGAGGTTTTGCTGTATGCTCTGTTAAAAAAGTTAGATCATTTCAAGAGTGAAT
>JACJUY010001437.1:130586-142156 GCA_014220935.1 Platorchestia sp. MABIK | reverse complement strand
GTAATGGCATGTCTCGTACGGTAATGGCATGTCTCGTACGGTAATGGCATGTCTCGTACGGTAATGGCATGTCTCGAACGGTAATGGCATGTCTCGTACGGTAATGGCATGTCTCGAACGGTAATGGCATGTCTCGTACGGTAATGGCATGTCTCGTACGGTAATGGCATGTCTCGTACGGTAATGGCATGTCTCGTACGGTAATGGCGGTTTCGCTACAAATTTTTGCTTTATAATTTTAATGATGTATACCCTGATCACCGTCGTATTCGGATACACTTTTAGCTTTTGCGCAGGTATATTAACAAAGAGTTATTCTAAAACATCGGTAAATTTCTAAAAATCCTACTTGAAAAACAGAATGAAACCGAAAACTTTGTCAATTAAAGTACCTCAAAAATGCCAGGAATTTCTCTGGCTGTAAACATTCCAAATATTAAACATTTATTAAATATTTAAATATTATTTATTAAATATTTAAATATTATTTATTAAATATTTACACCAGAGGCGTCCGATTATATAGTTTTATTCCAACACAAACGACTTCAATGGCCTTACTTTTCATGAATTGGTTTCTGCTGACTTCATATTAACATGCACTTAGTACAGAGAAAGAGAGAAGATTTCAATGGAGTATTATATCTGCTTCAGCATGCATGAGATTTCTGGAGTCATTAGAATCAACCAGTTCCAAGTTTGAAAAAAAATTTCAAAAGTAACTTTGTTTCGGTCTAAGTTCAAATAACTTTTTTGAATCGACTTTTATTGACTAAGGAGTAAACAGATAATGCTGCTAACTCTACATAACCATGTAAATAATATAAGTTAGTTTCAGCCTCCCTAACCACAACAAAAGCGTACCAAAGAGTAGTACGAAGGCACCGTTAAGTATGGAGTTAAGGAAAAGCGGAATCTATGCACAAGGTGTGTTCCCACGCTAGATCCCGTGTGTATTGAAATTGTATGTAGAGAAGGAAGGTTATTAGACAAGATGAAGTTTGAAGGAGAAACTCACATATGCTGAAAAACACGACAGCAGTGAATCGGAAAAAGATGGTCCTTAATAAAACAAAAAACTTATTCTATTTCAACAAAAAGAAGGCCTACCTAACTCCCAGCTTAGGACCTCACATTCTTCACCTGAGAGTACTAATTTTCATGGTGCAACTCCATGACTTCGACCTGTTCCAGGTTAACAATTTGACTGCCCCGTGAGCCACCGGTGGTACACGGAGGGATTTTCGATGCTGCTGACTGATCAGTAATTACAAACTCAATTTTCACAATTACTTAATCAAAACTAAGCACGATCCAGTTGATGTTTGCCATTTTACACATTGCTTACTACAATAGACTTCACATTTGAGTCGAATGTTTAACTTCAGTTTCACCTCTTGCCGTCCGAGAATTAAATATTTAGGTTTCCAGACGAAAGTTCTGCAGACCATCATTTCAGACCCTGAGCAGAGACAGAAGTGCAGCCATTATGCTCAGCTGAGACAAGGTCGCTGCAGAAATATTTAGCAGGTTTCCAGACGAAAGTTTTTCAGACCACCACAAATTCCGAGCATTTGTGCAAGAACTGCAGCCATTACACTCAGCAGAGAAAGGGTCGCTGCAGACAAAAGCGAGGACGTTGGTCACGACCTCGCCTGACAACGCCAGCCCGGAAACGTCGGCATGTGAAGCACCGGTGGCAACGCGGGCAGGGTGGGAAGAGAGGACGAGTACACGGTTGGGAGATGCAAGGGTGGGGGAAAATGAGAGGGCTGGACGCCATCAAATGGGGGCAGGTAGGGGGCAGGAACGGGCAGGTAGGGGCAGGAATGCGTGCACAGGAAATGCAGGCCTGGAATTTCAAAAATTCAAGAAACAGGCAGTAGAAATGACGTCTAATGCTGCCTTTCTTAGATGCCAACATTAATTTCACGACAGCCTTGATACGGCAGCTTTGATTCATACATTCACGCACGGGTGTCATTTTAAATGAATCGGTCATACATTGCGCGTGCAAAAATCTTACGAACAAACTTCACCTTATGAGTATGAAAAATATAATGAACACGTGTCATTCCATAACGATTCCGTCGACAACGCATAGTAAAATCTCACAACGGTTTCAAATTTGCATTGATGAGAAATTTCGTACTTGAGTTTCAGAAAGAATTACATTTTGTTTATAAACACAAGAAACCAAAAATTGAATTGGGTAAGATTTAAAAAAGCTTTTCAAAATACTGTCCATCTGTTTCGATACGGGGATTCGAACGCCGGTGCGATGATAAACTTCACTGAATGTGTTTGGAGGAAGAAGAACATGAAAAATTCGTCTGGAAGCTCTGACCATTTCTTCAAGACAGAAAAGCAACTGGTCCTCACCAATACAGGCAAAGGCTTGAACAGTTCAACTTACTGTGTGTCCGGTTCTTCATATTGAATTGGTGCTTCATAAGCTGAAAAATTTTCAAGTATCCCTTGAAATTGGTGTTTCAAACGCCTAAAATATAATCGTTTGAATGATAATTATATAATCGTCAAGTGGCGATAAATTCAAACTTTGTGGTGTTTGTCCTACACGAACGAGCGTGTTTGGTTTGGAGATTAGGTCAATAACATCGTGCTCCATTTGCTCTAAAAATTGCATCAAAGGATGGGAAAACTACTCTGCATTCAATCAAAGCAAAAACACATCTGTCGTTATTAAAATTCAAAATTGTTTTGGGTCACTTTCAGGGAAGTTAAACTTCGTATGGATTATATTAAGAGCGGTAAACTTTTGTCGCAAAAACTACTCTGCATTCAATAGATGCAAAAACACATCTGTCGTTATTCACATCGCCGACGCCCGGGTGGAGACTGTCAGATACGTTCTCCCTATAATTGCTATCATGTCTAATCATGCTTCTCTGCATGTCAATAGCTTTCTCATACGTATCTTATAACGTATTCACACACATGTACAGTATACCAATAGTGAAATGAGTGCATCATGCTTCTTTCTTGATAGCTTTCTGATGCGTATCTTACCATGAATTCACACATATATCAGGAGTGAAATGAGTGTCTTTAGTGCGTTAAAATTCCGTTGTAAATTATGAAAAACGAGAGAGAGAGAGTTATAAGTATAAAAAAGAGAGACGAACATCATGACATAATACTGGAATAATAATGGGTACAAATAAATTATTGCCATGGAAATACGGACGAACATTATGAAACAATACTGGATACGCACAAATAAATCATTGCCATGGAAATACGGTCATACCAATATAATCGACACCATGGCCAAAATGAAATCATTCAATCACATCCCGCATCAAATGAAACAACGAACTGCAGCAGGAACATCGCGCATGTTCCTGCTGCATGTGTTCTATAGTGTGCCTGTCTCTCGCGTACGGCAAAACGTGCGCTTTCACTGTCAATCTAATACTAAATGTAGGTAGGCAATAATAATTGCCCACAGACAATAACAAGTGTCGATCGTCAAAAACACGAGTAGATATTAAAACCACGAGTAGACATTAACAAAAACGAGTAAACAGTAACGAAGACGTGTAAACAATAACAAAGACGAGTAGACAATTAGACAATGAAAAGACGAGTGAACAATAATAAAGACGAGTAGATAATAACAAAGACGAGTAAACAATAACAAAGACGAGTAGACAATAACAAAGACGAGTAGACAATAACAAAGACGAGTAGACAATCACAAAGACGAGTAGACAATAACAAAGACGAGTAGACAATAACAAAGACGAGTAGACAATAACAAAGACAAGTGAACAATAACAAAGACGAGTGAACAATAACAAAGACGAGTAGACAAAGAACAAAGACGAGTAGACAAAGAACAAAGTAGATAATAAGAAACACATGTAAACCTCAACACAGAAGCACGCACACAACCGAGGCTGCAGTGACTATCAAGAGCTCCCCCTCCACAACAAATCTTATCTCCAATATCATCGGAAAAGAGGCTCTCAGAGTGAGCTGCATCAACACGGTTAATTTTGAAGGAAAGGACAATCATCGATTTTACAATTTTCGATGCCTAAACATAGTTAATTAGATCAAAATAAACAATTTTTCTTCAATGCACTTTCGGGAGCAAATGAGTATTTAACAAGTTATAGCGGTAAATTAGTTATCGCAACTCTTAGTGTTTGAAGCGGGAAGTAATTCATCGAGCGCGTCGTATGGCAACACGGCAATGGACGCTCCCTTCCGACGCGTTCGAATGCTCGACCGCATTCCCGCCATCTAAGCCGAAAGTGAACATACCACTATAATTCGTTATTTTTGGGTGATAACCTCTATCGTGTTATTAACTAAAAGATCATAAAAGTGGGTTCAGGCTCCGCAAGCTCCGTGGGGGGTGAGCTAATAATAAATTACGAAGTATTCAAACGTACTCTAACAGCTTAATCGCGCTATAAATAAAACCTACCGCTCTAACTCGTAAAATACTCATTTGCCGCAAAAAGTGTATAGTAGAAAATTAGTTTATTTCGATGTTATTTCCATGATTCAAGCAACAAAAATTCGAAAATCGATGAGTAGCTGTTTATTCGAGCGCATTCGTCTTCTAAGACGAAACTAAACCTACCGCTATAACTCGTTAAATACTCATTGCCCTCGAAATGGCATAATAGAAAAATTATTTATTTTGATCTAATTAACTATGTTTAGGCAGCGAAAATTGGAAAATCGATGATTGTCCTCTCCTTCACAAATACCCAACACACAATATCTCCCTTCAAGCAAAATTGATCCCAAAATTGACGGCGAAGAGTAAAATCAACAAACAAACTCTCACCAATCCGCAAACCATCACACAAACTCCAGAACGAAGTAGAATCAAGCCACAGTTCTGTACATGCCAATACGCGCAATTAATCACAAAATTGACGATGCAGAGTAAAAGCAACGACCAAACTCTCACCAATACGCAAACCAACACTCAAACTCCAGAACGAAGTAGAATCAAGCCACTGTTCCGTACATGCCAATACGTGCAATTAATCACGAGCTTATCTCCCCAAGGGCCACTTGATGATAAGGCATATCTCGCGCGCACACATCGCAGTCCGTGCACGTACTCGGGAGACGTGACGAGCACGTAACGCGTCACGCCGGTGCGCACGGAGGCAATTTTCACAATGCTGACGAGCAACCGGTAGCCACAAGTTTGATTTTCATGAATGCTTAATGAAGGCACAATTCAGGACTAACCAGTAGCCACAAGTTTGAATTTCATGAATGCTTAATGAAGGCATAGTCCAGTTAATGTTTGCTATTTTAAAAGTCGCCCACTCCAATTAACTTTAAATTGGAGTTCAACATTGAACTTGCCGTCAAAGTGTTAAAAATAATTTTTCTCACTACACTTAACTTTAAATTGGAGTCGAACATTAAACTCAAGTCTAACCCATCAAGGTCAATGTGTTAATTCACACGTCAACTTAGCAATATACATGCATAGTGATACACACACACACACACCTGCATGAGTAGATGTAAGGGTGAGAGAATATAAGAATTAAGAGGACGAATGGAAATGATTATGTAATACTAAGAAATTGGGAGACTATGATTGAATTGCTGATGAATCTTTTATTGACTCCATTCGAACCTAACAACCGAACACAACCTAACCTAAATGAGTTTATTGAAACGATTTACACAGTTTTTTGACGTAAGCTGGTTGTTCTACACACCGACACCTATTACTTTTTTGCCGTGTGGTGAATCCCTCGAAATTAGCGCCGAGTAGTGCCATGATCAGGTCTTTGAAGCACATGCTGGAAATTGAGGTAAATCGGTGGGACACTTTTGTCCCGTGATTACTGAAAGCTAATGGAGGGGCCACAAAATAGCCCGTATTGCGGACAGCGCTGTATTGCTCCAACATACGAAGCGAAGAGCGGCCTCAAATGTTGATTGGCAGCAAGATATGCGCAATGTATGCACATAAACACACATGATGTGTGCGTACACACATAAGCATAAACACACATTACGTACGCACATACAACTTCACCACCGAACTTTCGAACAAACCAACACACATAAGCACAAACAGACATTACGTACGCACATACAACTTCACCACCGAACTTTCCAACAAACCGACACACATAAGCACACGCCGCATCACTCACAAGTATTGTACAAATACAAAAACACTCTCACCTGTCTGAAGAATCGGCGGAATCTTCTTTGGAGAATCTCTGTTGCATCATCACCTTGCCCTCATCACCTGCAGAGGCACCAGTCATGACTTCATCACCTCCGCCATTACCCTCCCTGACGCCAGCGTCAGCGCAGGGCCTCAGTGTCAGCATGTCAGCTGACCGTAATTTAGTCTTCATCTTCTTCTATTTTATTGCATCGGTTTTTTCTTTCTCTTACCCCACCAAGAATTGGGGAACTCAACTTCTGTGTTTGTCAATTTTGGCGCATCTTGTCTTATTAATTTTGAGAGCTTTTACTTCATCAGTGAAGCTTTACATGACGATGATGATGGTGATTAAGAATCAGGATTTTTAAAAGTTACCCAAAAAACTGATATTATACCAGTTTCAAGGTTTAAGAACAATTTTGTTGGAAGATAAAACAGGTTTTCACCATACCTAACTTCACCCTGTTGCCTCAATTTAATTTTTTACTTTTTTCAAGCTCGCTCACAATTTCAAAGCATTCCATCACAACTTTCAAAATATGTCAAAATTTTCAATGCTTGATCACAATTTTTCAAAATACCATTAAAATTTTCCAGGTTTTAATCAAATTATTCAGGAGCTCAGCCAAAATTTTCTAAAACTCCAACACAATTTCGAAAAACTTGACCACAATTTTCCAGAATTCAATCACAATTTTTCCGTAATCAACCAGTTTCTTCACAATATAATCCCACTTTTCCATCACATTTTCGACCCAGTTGCCATTGAACATGCCACACTTCTCAAGTGGACAGCGTCAACAACAGATTTTCTCTAAATTTCACTAACTGTTCAACTCACCATATGAATTTATTTTGAAATTTCGAAGCAAACTTGAGCCCAAGCTCTATAGTTTAATTTTGAAGCTCAGACCCTCAATGGAAACAGATAAATTAGGGATCAAAACTGGGTGTAGAAAGCCACCTGATGTGAGACGTTATTGCCCCAAAACTGGGATAAAATAGGGCATCCAAACGGGCATTTAATTATCAATTAATTAGAGTTTACGTAGGAAGGTTATTAGGCGTCTAAATGGGAACTCAAATGCATCTGTAACTGGGCATTTAATTTCAACTGGGTATTTAAATTTACCCGGGCATTTGATTTCAGCTAACCGGGCAGCTTACAGCACCCAACTGGACTCCGCCAGTCGACACCTGATCAGCTGTCGCTTAACCGTCTTTCCGTCACATGGCCGTCTGCTGTACCAAAGGAAAAACTGGAAAAGAAAATAATACATAACACATTATAATCATTGTACAAAAATCAGAATTACAGTACTAAAGCAAAGGCAACACTTAAATTACTTAAATGACCGCAATTAAAATAATTGAGATTTCACTTTTTCGAGCTGCTGGAATGACAAAGCTGCATGCAAGCTTACTCTGAAAAATTCACATTTTTAATCGTATGATCATAGTTGGACTTTCCATTCATACTTTGTCGCAAAAGTTGCTAAGAAATAGAATGATAGGCTACGAGAAACTAAAACTCCCGTATTCTACACTTCTCTCTTTCATCCTTCTCCTCTCTCTCGCTAGAATTGTTTTTGTCCGTACGCAGACTCAGTCAGGATCAATGCATGCAACCGCTCAAAAGCACGCTATAAATCTAAAAAGAACTTTAAATTGGCGCCGTCTCTCATGAGGCCCAGTAGCAAGAGCTTTTTTTACCTTTACGGAGGACAATGACACGTACAATCACTGCAAAAAAAAAAAGAGAAGAACAAAAAACTGGAAAAAGCGCCACCAAAACAAACCGACGTGCGTCTGGCAACCGGAATTTGGAGGTCGACATTTTCACACTAAATTTTCCCCTTTCAACTCAAATATGCTGCGAGTAAAAACAAAAATAGTTGAAAAATAAAATTCTTTTAATTGAAATGAAACTGTCTTGTAAGTAAAATCATCAAGAGCAAAAGTTTCATCTGA
Source organism: Platorchestia sp. MABIK (assembly GCA_014220935.1). Taxonomy (NCBI): domain Eukaryota; kingdom Metazoa; phylum Arthropoda; class Malacostraca; order Amphipoda; family Talitridae; genus Platorchestia; species Platorchestia sp. MABIK. Next base: position 133,992 of record JACJUY010001437.1, on the reverse strand, counting down.
AAGAACGGTTCAAGCTCACGCTAGAGTCAAGGATACCCAAGGCAGGACGCTTCGATCGGGCAGGCCCTTTAAAAAATGCCCAGAAAAGAAAGAGCGCAAGTTATCGGTTTAATGAACTTATGATTATACGATAATTACTTAGAGCAGAGCCACGTCAAAGGGAGAGACAAGAAAGAAAAATACTCATTTCAGTAAGAGCTTTCTTCTACTCTGATATCTCTCTTTAGTAATTTCATTATCAGAGAAGAAGCAGCCTTGCAAGTCACATTGCACGGCGTACCTCCACCTTTCACCACGCGCCCGCCAGTACTGAACTTGGACTCCACAAGCGAGTGACAGTGAACGTCACACAAATTTCGGCGGATCCAGACGATGCAAAAGCGAGGCAGTCCGAGATTAAGTATAGCAGTTCTCATTAATTTTAATTTCATAAAAATGCAAATGATTCATAAAGCAGCAATTTTACTTGAATTCAACAATGTCTGTACCCTAAGGCGTACTTTAATACCCTTGAACTTGTCGCGTTCTCACAATATTCCGAGTTGTAGCCTGGTCGATGGTAGCTCGCGTTGCTCAGCAACATCTTGAACGCGGGAGATAATTTTCGCATCCGGTCGACTCTACGTCAGGCAAAATATTTCAAGGCCGCACAACCTTAGGTTTTGGGGTTAATTCAATGTTATGATATGAATCTTAATTTAAAACGATAAACAGACTCTGTGGAAGAATTCGTTATACGATAAAATACTTAGCTAATAATTTTCAAATCGAATTTAAAGTGAAAGTTTAATGCAGAGAGGTAGGAAATAGAAGCGTGACGTTAAAAACTACTGGTACGAGATCTTTTTAAACACCATAAATCAAAATAATAGATAGCTTATTGCAGAGACTGCAGTTTGTTGATTCGCAAGAGTTATATTAACGACTGGAAATACTTAGTTAAATAAAAACGTCCTAAGAGAGCGTAAAATATGATACTGTAGAAGAATCTGAATGCTTGCTGGCATTTCTTCAATATAAGCTTCAGGAATGTATGACAAACATGGGACAGCATCGCACGTATGTACTTACGTACAGAAATTGGTATACGGAAAGACTTTTTACTCGTAATGCAGAAAAAACTGGGCTGTTGAATGAATACTGCAGTCTAGGATGTGATTTACTTTCCTTAGAAAATATATATAACAGTAACTAAAGTATAGATGTTTGGAATCATTCTATTGCATGAAGAACTACTATGATGGAAATACGAGTATACTACAGAATACATCCTAAATACCACCGTTGGTGTGCCTCACTCTCCCACCGCCACCGTTGGTACGCCTCACTCTCCCTCCGCCGCCGTTGGTGTGCCTCACTCTCCCACCGCCGCCGTTGGTGTGCCTCACTCTCCCACCGCCGCCGTTGGTGTGCCTCACTCTCCCACCGCCACCGTTGGTGTGCCTCACTCTCCCACCGCCCCCGTTAGTGGGCCTTACTCTCACACCGCCACCAATAACATGTGAACCGAAATTTTCAAGTGAAATGGAAGTGATTCCCTGTACATCTAAGGACAATCCCATCCAACCCTAAAAAATTGCAAGCTGTGCTTGTCTCTTGAGCTCTTTGGTTAAAATTGGCAGTCAATCCTGCATTTTTGAGAAGGCTGTGGAAGCCTAACATGAAATATTGACTGCTGTACCCTGTGAAATCCCATTTTCATCTCCGCTAGAAGAACCGTTGTCTTTGATGAGTCCTTCCATCCAGGCAAGTTGCAATAGTACCACTAGATTTTTTACACTAGATTTTACACTAGTACACTAGATTTTACACTAGTACCACTAGATAAGTTACAATAGTACCACTCTCATCTCCACTGGAAGAACCGTTGTCTCTGAGGAGTCCTTCCATCCAGGCAAGCTGCAATAGTACCCCACTTTGAGCTGTTCGAATGCACAAATATTGGGTTTGTTCGCGTCATAGGTATCGGATTTCAAAAGACGGCTAAAAAAATTTCCTCTATGTATATTGTATATTGCTGGAAATTTTAAATATAATTATGACATATTTCTCCTATATTTTAGATAAGCGTTATAACTATGGACATTTTCCAGCGAATTAATAGCTATTTAAGTTCTCAAAATGAAATGAGGTAAAATAACTGGTATAAATACCTCATTTATAAATAACTGGTATGACTGAGGTAAATGAATGGAAATGAGGTAGAATAATCGGAAAAAGGATCAAGTTGTAATGTTGTTTTCGGAGAAAATAATAGTTCATAGTGTGAACTGTTCTTCTCTTTGAATACAACTTTCCTTTAGCTTTTTCTTGAAAATACTTCGAACTATTTCTTAAAAATAACTGATTATTTGAGTATAGAAATACCTGATTATTTGAGTACAGACAATAGCCCAAATAAAGACAATGTGTGTGTGCCGAGTGCAAAAACAGCCAAGAAGAGTTGGTGTGAAATCCAGATTTGAATGAAAAATTAACACGCATCAACTACAACGCTTCATGAAACTAGTAAAGCATTTTTACGAGCTCCGGCATCTTAAATAAACACACCACCTTCACCTGAAATGATAAGTAATTCAATCCTCAGAAGAGGATTGCTCAGAACCCTCAGGAGAAGCAAGTTGCAAATATTTGAAGTTTCAACTTGTAATAATTCACGAAATTCACCAACGGAGATTTCAGTGAGATTATACGTACAGCTCCCTCTAGCCTCGAGATCAGCAGGCATGAAGGAAGACTATCTATTTTTCCCAAACTACGTAGTATCTTATTATCATATATCAATTTTAAATTTCTTTTTCGGCCATTGAACATTTTGTTTCGACAACGTCGAGCATCTTGTGATAGGCTAACGACTTGTAACTGGAGCTTTAAGTGGAGGTGTAGCTGGAGGTGTAACTGGGGGAATAAGTGGAGGTGTAGCTGGAGGTGTAACTGGGGGAATAAGTGGAGGTGTAGCTGGAGGTGTAACTGGGGGAATAAGTGGAGGTGTAGCGGGAGGTGTAACTGGGGGAATAAGTGGAGGTGAAGCTGGAGGTGTAACTGGGGGAATAAGTGGAGGTGCGACTGGGGGAAAAAGTGGAGGTGCAACTGGGGGAATAAGTGGAGGTGTAACAGGAGGTGTAACAGGAGGTATAACAGGAGGTATAGCAGAAGGTGTATATGGAGGTATAACAGGAGGTGTATTTGGAGGTATAACAGGAGGTGTAACTGAAGGTGTAACTGGAGGTGTAACTGGATGTGTAACTGGAGGTGTAACTGGAGGTGTGACTGGAGGTGTAACTGGAGGTGCAACTGGAGGTGTCACTGGAGGTGTAACTGGAGGTGTAGCTGGATGTGTAGCTGGAGGTGTAGCTGGAGGTGTAACAGGAGGTGTAAAAGGAGGTGTAACAGGAGGTGTAACAGG
>JACJUY010001437.1:118858-129968 GCA_014220935.1 Platorchestia sp. MABIK | reverse complement strand
AGGAGGTGTAACAGGAGGTGTAACAGGAGGTGTAACAGGAGGTGTAACAGGAGGTGTAACAGGAGGTGTAACAGGAGGTGTAACAGGAGGTGTAACAGGAGGTGTAACAGGAGGTGTAACAGGAGGTGTAACAAGAGGTGTAACAGGAGGTGTAACAGGAGGTAGATCGCCGTCACATCAGTGAAAGAAATGTGAAATGTTTCACGGAATTCATAAAAAATCAATCAAAATCCCCGTATAAAAATAACTTAAAATCTCCCCTTGTGTAAACGGTCCTTTACTCACTCTAGTCGACGACCATGCCGTTCATACAATCAACACGTAGTCGATCTTAACCCTCGTAATATTACGTATTTTTGCGCACTAAAATTTTTATTGTGGTTCCTATTTTTATCACGTTAACTGCGACAGATTATGCTACAGTTCAATGTTTAACTCGAATTGCAGGTAATTTTAGAAATCAATTTTGAAAATAAAGAACACTAAATAGATCGTGCTATAATTTTTTTTCATAAAATATTTCGAAAATTGAGTTTGTGACTGCTGGTCGGTCAGCAGCATTTTGAAAATCCCCTCAGTGACTACCGGTGGGTCACGTCACGGTCAAAGTGTATAAGAAATATCAAATCGATGACCATGTTATTATTTTTGCGTTTCCGGTCGCCACTTCTTGTTCTTTATTTTTTTACGTCGGTAGGTTAATAGCAAAGTTTACTCATTCCATGAATCATAACGCCGCTTATTCACGATATGCTGACACTTCCGTCTGTATTCAGCTGTGAGTTGTACCAGTTTTGAAACGACAAATCAAAAGTTTCGATTTTGTCTCAAGTTTAATTTCTCGCCAGGGAATCCTCGAAGCTATGCACGCAAAAGAACATCCTCGTAGATATGTAGCTAACAATGTCACATTCTTATCGAAGAGAAACTTAGGAATGTCCGCTTTATCGCCGAGACATATGTACTGAAGAAACAGCTGAAACTTGCAAGGTACTCCGTAGACCTTGTGCTCTTTGGCGATGACATTCAAGAAATATCTTGGACTCTGAAGAAATTCACTAATTTTCATTAAAGTTCTGAACCCTATAAACACATTTTTTTGGTTTTGCGTATTCACAACAGTTTTCAGCGAATTTAGCAGCCCGATATTTGTATAAGCTTCATTTCGAAATATTTGTATTGCTTGATTCATGAATTTTTCAAGACAAATTAGGCATCACTCTTTCCATGTTCCAGACCCCACAGGCACCGAGAGACTGCCGTCCGCGTTCCAGTTCCAGTGCTTCTCAAGACGTGTGGGATGTAAGCGCACGTTAATTCCAAATTAACTTGCCTTTCCACTGTATTCTTGTCGAAAATAACGCGTAATGTGAAGCTAAATCTAAGCTCTCATCGTTCTCTAAGTTTTAACACGCGCAAATAAGTGAGCTGTACTGGATAAAAGGTTAATATAGGCATAATTCACGTGAAAGTGAAGGTAGTGGAGAACCACCTACGTCTTGCTGTGCTCAGGGGCGTGCTCTGTATGCAATGTTCTTGCTTGAGTCACACCTGTCGCTCTACTTACTTCACAATAATATAAAAAGATCGACGAATATTTATTTTACATATATCTATGTCATAAATTTATAAATATTTTTGAACACTGGTTATTAAATGATAGAAATCTGTTCATCTCAAAGAAAATGCTCTATTATTTCTGATATTGTACTGATTCCTGTTCACTGGCGGACTTGAATTTTTTCCTTATGAAATTATAACTCAGATATTTTTGTCAATGTATTGACCGCGTTGTGCGAGTAGAAGCATCATGTGTGTATCCAGAGTACATGAAGAAAAAGGAGAAGGAAAAACAGCATGTTTCTAACAAGTAAATACAAAAGTCAACAAACTCATTTTCTAAATATTGAATCTAGATTAGCATTTATTGCAGAGGCATTGGGATACGTGCACTTTGTCGTGAATGAAATTGTGACATTGCTAATGGTCAAAAAAATCAGTGCGGCTTTTTCTGGAAACAATTTTCATTGTTTAGAATGGTTTATTGATGCGCGATTTTGTTGATGTAATTGACTTTCCCGCGACTTGACGTGATGTAACTGTGGAACGGTCATGTCTAAATGATAGTTTTGAACATCAAGTGGGTGAATTTTATTTATGAACATTGCGTGTAATTGCCGAGTATTTAAGTCGTGTGTGTATATCATGTCGTGTAAGAATGACATGTTGATATGAATATCATGTATGAACGTTGTGCGTGGCGGCCGTGTGTGTTCATGGGCAAAGTAGTAATGTATTTAACGGCCACTTGGAATATAAACTTGGCCTTTCACCTTTTCCTCCACTTCCATTTTGGTCTTTCGACTTCCACCCTCCATTCCCCCAATTCCACCTTGGCTCTCCATCCGCCTCAATTTCCACTTTGAAATTCCACCAGTCCGTTCTTCCTTCCACTTCTTTTTTGGCTTTTAACCCATCCATTCCCCGACTTCCACCCACCCGTTCCCCGACTTCCACTCACCCGTTCCCCGACTTCCACTCACCCATTCCTCTACTTCCCCCTTCATCTTCCACCCACTCAGTCCTCCACTTCCACTTTCATCTTCCACCCACCCAAACCTCAGCATTTAATAGCTTCCTTCAAATGTCAAATACAAAAGGGAGTGAACTTTGCAACTTTAATTCATTGATGTTCAAAGTGCGACCAGGAATGCTGTTTGCCTTTAACAAGTTTATGTGTTGAGCCAAATATAGGGAGAGTCTTCAGGCTGCGCCAATTACACCAGTCATTACACCAGCTGTCATAGCTACACCAGTCAACTACACCAGTCATTATACCAGCTGTCATAGTTACACCAGTCATTAGACCAGCTGTCATAGCTACACCAGTCATTACCCCAGTCATTATACCAGCTGTCATGGCTACACCAGTCATTTTACACCAGTCATTATACCAGCTGTCGTAACTACACCAGTCAACTACACCAGTCATTATACCAGCTGTCATAGCTAAACCAGTCATTATACACCAGTTAACTACACCAGCCATTATACCAGCTGTCAGAATTAAGTTTAAATTCTGTGCCATTTTTTGGTACTTACTTGCCTATTTTTTTTTTGTCATTAAGGATTTCCCCTCCATGCCACCCGATACAAAACTCGTTATCATACACATGATCAAGAGTCGCCAAAATTTGTGTGACGTCATCATGATCAAGAGTCGCCAAAATTTGTGTGACGTCATCATGATCAAGAGTCGCCAAAATTTGTGTGACGTCATCATGATCAAGAGTCGCCAAAATTTGTGTGACGTCATCATGATCAAGAATCGTCATAATTTGTGTGACGTCATCATGATCAAGAATCGTCATAATTTGTGTGACGTCATCATGATCAAGAATCGTCATAATTTGTGTGACGTCATGATCGTCAAAAATTTACATCAATCGTCATCGTCATCAAGAAAGATTTTTCCCACATACCACCAAGCCCAAAAAATTTCCCTGTACCCGGAAGATGTACTGCCTCTTATAATAAAGCACTTACTCAGTTATCGGTAGAATCATCTGCTCGTATTGGGCAGAGGGTAGGCAAAACTTTTACTTTAGTCAGGTCTACTATCCTATGCTTTTTTCCAGTTCATCACGCCTTAAAAAAGGGAAGAAAATTGCTTATCATATTCACTAAAACACTCAATCTATATAATTCAATATAACTGTTTATTTATAAAAAGAATCGTTTCGATGTTACGAACATTATTTCCAGGCAGAAAATATACAGAAATTTTTTTCCCAGCCGAAATGATAAAAATGTAAATCCAATGCACAAGCGAAATTAGATGTAATAAAAAACACAGAAAATCACATTGGAAGATGACTAGATGGGAATAATTGCGTAGATATTGCTTGTGCTTTGGATTTACATTTTCATCATCGAGGCTGAAAAAAATGACAGTACATTTTCAGCCTAAAAATGATGTTCGTAACATCTATACGTTGCTTTCCTCTGAATTTTTTCGCTCGACCTTGGATGACTAGTACGAGAAATGTTACGGGATCTCTACCAACAAAAAACCTTTTTGTTGAGGCATTTTTAAGCCCAATGTTGCACATTTTATGCTTTAACTCTACTGAAAATTAACTGTTTCTTTTCTCTATCAATTTTATGTCATACTGTATGTTAAACCATACATACCAGTTGCAGTGTTTACACCTCCTGGCATGTTATACCCCCAGGCGCGTTCATACCTCCAGACGTTTATAAATTTCAATTTATATAAAAATACTGTAATTCAAGGCTACAAAAATTTTCTGTGATTATGTAGCGTTGAGGAATCCAACTTACAGGGCGGGAGTATACATCAAACAAGCAAGAAAATGCTCATCAAAAATCCTTTGATAATCAAGCTGCACTGTTTTCTAACATCTCGCGGTAGATGGGAAGCTACAAAATTCACTGGTAACTTCAGCCTTCACCTGGTGTAACACGGTGGCGTTCCTACCCAGTCTAACTTTTTCGCCGCCTGCATGCATGTTTTTCGCCACCCAAGTAATTGAATCGCTTGCTCGGCGAAAAACATGAATTGACCGGCGAAAAAGTTAGACTGGGTTAACGAATGCATTCATCACTAAGACAATCACGCCCCGGCAACTGTAGAGGATCCCTAACACTTTGACGACGTATTGGGACACATGTGTCCCACTAGGTAAATTGTCATGTGCATAACGGCATAAATGAATAGCATTTCAATTATTCCACTACCTTTTATAATAATACCTTTATAATCATAATATAAAGTAATTATACCAATACCTTTTTCAAAATAGATTTTAGCATACGAGGTAAAGTATATTATCGTGCAATCATATTTTTCTGAATTTTATGAAGGATAAGAATGGATTTGAGTAGTACAGTCGGCTTTTCAATTCTGCTACTCACAGCCAAACGGATCCAACCGTGGCCACTACACAAACGTAGTCAACGTGCTTGCTTCCTACGACTAGCTACGAAGCTTGGATCTTTTCCTGATAAGCCTCGCCACTAATGCAAGCAAAAGTTCATCCAACTGTAAGTTTCGAAATAATGCACCTATCGACTTCAAATTACTCTCAAACGAAAGATTAAAACATTCTGTGAAGGTAGTCCGCCAACCCCATAGGAATATTACAGTTCAACCCTGACAAAAGTTCTCTGCTACTCTTGAACTTTTCCTGCGGGCTGCATGGATTTAAAAAAATAATTCAACTAAATTCGGAGACGGTCTTCCTTTTATGCTTGCATCAAAAAGGCGGCGCAGTATGGGAACTTAAACGCGTCTTGAGTAGCGATCTCAGCGCGCGGCCCAGACCCAACATGACGTAAGGGCCGTTTACACTAGGGGGCATTTTGGCCGGGAGGCGCGACACGTGTATACGAGGCTCACCACTGAGGCTCATATTTGTGTGTGTGTATACGAAGTTCCCTATTCGCTGTGATCGAATTCATAATGCGCGACACTCAAGAGCCTCGTTACTACAGTGGCGAATAGGGAACTTCGTATAAACACACACAAATATGAGACTCAGTGGTGAGCCTCGTATACACGTGTCGCGCCTCCCGGCCAAAATGCCCCCTAGTGTAAACGGCCCTTTAGTGCTCACAGAGCGGCTTCAGTACAGCTGGTCAGTTGCAGCGTAGAATTGATAAAATATTCTATATATTCCCCTGGTGTGGTTTGCACGCCGCCACCACATCCTATAGTTGTTCTGAAGCATGTCTTCGAGACTTGCATGGGTCCATCATCTGGTCTTAACATCTCCCCTTTCAAGAGGCTCCAGAATCGTTGGCCTTCTGTTGACTTTGTAACTTTGCCAAACGTCAGCAAAAAATGTACACACTGACCGATATAGGTATATATGATACCATGCAGAACCAAATAACTGTTGAATTCTGATATATGGTTTCGATATCATGTATGCATGCATCGGTCATTTATTATTTGTTATTTATTATTATATATTTATTGTTTGTTAACCATCTGCTATAAAAAAGAAACTGAAAGATACTCATATAGTCGGTAGGGAATTCCCGTGAAAATCTGGAATACTATTTTATAAAGGATAACACAGAGTATTTTTTAAATTCGGGACTCGAAAAAAACTTTAATAACTTTTGATACATTTTATATTTCTCAAGAGGAGAAGTATTCCCTTTAGATAACATTTCTCACGGGAACAATAAAATGTCATTTGTGATATTTCCTAAAGAACAACAAATTCCTTTATGATCAAAAATATTCACCCTTACCCCCACAATTAAGAATATTCATATATTAACAAATGTCATTTTTTGCAAACATTTTCAGATTCGTTGCAACTCGATTTGCGCATTTGGCTCCCATTACAAGTCACCTGAGGGGATACGAATAATGTATCTACGGGACCTATAGCGCTCCCAGGGGGAAAATGTGAGGCCCCGAGCTGAGAGTTAGGTAGGCCTTATTCATGTTGAAATAAAATGATTCTTGTTTTGTTAAGGACTATCTTTCTTCAGTTCACTGCTGTTTGGTTTTTCAGCACCCACTACTCATTTTTAAACTTTTATCTTCTTTCATAAACTTCTTTCTAAACTTTCTGTTTCTATACCCCTTGTTCATAGATTCTGCGTTCCCTTAACTCCATACTAAATGGTGTCTTCCTCCTTCTCTTTGAGAGCTTTTCGGTACGAGTAGTACAGCATTAGATCACAACTTTGCTTCGATAATTACAGCTTTGAGCAGTCATTGAGACACCGTCCTTGAATTGACGCTAACAAAGGGGATTTCATTAAATGGGGAGCGATTTTTTAGGTATTCTTTTAATTCGGGCGATTAAAGTACAATGCGTGCTCGACCGCTTTCCCTCAATGTACAATATGATTTTAAACAATGATTGTCATATTCTACTTCAGTTAAAATAAAATCATCTCAACGACAAAAAGTTACAAGCTGCTGAAAACAAAACAGTGCATAAAACAATCACATGACGTCACATGTGATAACAACTGCAGGCTGACGTCCTTTATGTAGCCCTTTTAGTTCATATCTAGTGTGTGTAAAAATAAATGAAAACACTTTAATTTTAGGCCCGTAATACCTAACACGTACAGGACCTTGATTTCTTCTTCAAATATATAGTTTCCCGAAAATAGATACATTATAAATTTCTGGTTTCTCCGTAGAAATAGTATTGGCTTATTAAGAAGAGTGTACGGTTAGTGTCCGTTTGTGCAACAGCAAAACTGTCGTAACTTTGCCAGGAGTTGCAGCCGTCGTAACTTTACTAGGAGTTGCAGCTGTCGTAACTTTGCTAGAAATTACAGCTGTCGTAGCTTTGTCAGAAGTTGCAGCTGTCGTAATTTTACTAGGAGTTGTAGCTGTAGTAACTTTTCCAGGAGTTGCAGCTGTCGTAACTTTTCCAGGAGTTGCAGCTGTCGTAACTTTTCCAGGAGTTGCAGCTGTCGTAACTTTGCCAGGAGTTGCAGCTGTCGCAACTTTGCCAGGAGTTGCAGCTGTCGCAACTTTGCCAGGAGTTGCAGCTGTCGCAACTTTGCCAGGAGCTGCAGCTGTTGTAACTTAGCCAGGAATTACATCTGTCGTAACAGAGTTGCAACTGTCGGAACTTTGCCAGGAGTTGCAGCAGTTTTAACGCTGTCAGAAGATGGTTGCGGAGCAGGTGGTCCATACATGGCTGCAGTACAGCAGGTGGCTGCAGCAGCTGGCCCTTGTATGGCGACATCGGAGCAGCGGCAGCTGGTGCTGCGCGCTGTGACGTGGGTTGATTTAGGTGACACTGTGCTGCTTTGTGTCCTGTGTTGCTTCATACCAACTGATTGTGTTACCTGTGTTGCTTGAGACCAGCTACTTGAACCACCTGCGTTACAAGCTTTAACCACCTGTGTTACTTAGTGCTCAGTGTTACTTCATACCAGCTGCTTGAACCACCTGTGTTACTTAGTGCTCTGTGTGCTCGCAGTGGTACAGTTGTTAAGGGATCGGCCTTGCATGTTGGAGACGAGGGTTCGTATCCCGGCACTGGCGCGGCGATTTTCCCCGTTGGGTATAAGGGAGAGCTCAAGCACAATACCCCACTCAACCCAGGTGTTGGAAATGGGTACCGGGCTTCACGGGGGAACCGTCATGGTGTCCTATATATAGTGTTAGTTATAAGACATTTGAAAAACCAATGCCTAAGATCATATGTATCAGGCTTGATTGGAAATAAAGCATCCTAAGATGCCGATGTTTGTTTGTTTTTCTTGATACCAGCTGCTTGAACCACCTGTGTTACTTAGTGCTCTGTGTTACTTGATACTAGCTGGGCGAACAGTCCGCTACTTCTTGCCAGCAGAAAAAATCGGTTTTCTTGACACGATCAGTTATTTAAAGCATTATTTCATTACAACCGCATAACCTAGCTGCGTCATTTACTTCTGTGAGCGGGATTAATTTTAAAATATTCCAAGTTTCTTTCATGTAATCCTACAATTAATTTTCGGTGTATTTATGAAAATAAACGGGGTCAATTAATTTATTATTGACGTCATTATATTGATTCGACTCATTTTTAAATTAACATGCCGTCGGTACTTTTATTGTAAGCTTTGTAGTGTACAAAACCCATCAAAAATGACGGGATTCGATACTTTCATTAAAATAAGTCTCAAGATATGGATGACAAACATATATTTCCATCCTAAGGCCGGCGTCACACGGAGACCAAATGGTAACGTTTCGTCATAATCGTCTACATAGAGGTGCCACTCGGTCTGTCTAGCGCTACGAAACCGTCACATTTCAGCCTTGTTGCATTTTTGATACGGGTATCGTCACCATTTGGTAACCAAAATAGCGGAGAACTGGGTTGGTGCGTACTTATTTACTTGTATGTAGGGATTGTTTCTTTTTCCTGACGCGTCAAACAGGTGCAGGGTAGGCCAGAAGTATCTGACCCTTTAAATTTGCTAATTAAAGGAAAACTGTGTTTTTATTTGAAAGAAGAACATTTTATGGGATATTTCGGTATCCTATTTACTCAGCTAGCAAATTAAAAGGGTCAGTTATCTCTGGCCCACCCTGTTTAATCCTGAATCCTGAAGCGTGGTACAGCTCTCTTTATAATTCCGTCAAGCTACCGGATCATTCTGGTAGCGTAGTACTACGGATTGGTCATCGTGTGACGCCGCCTTTATGGTACCCGCCATTAAAATATTCTTGTACTTGTACTCTTATTATCTATATTATTACTAAGTATAGGGTGGCGCATAAGTAACGCAACCCTTTTAAAAAATTAATGATAAATAAACTATGAAAGGTATAACGATAGGGTTAATTGCAACCGATAGAGGAACTCTTAAAGTTTATTTACATGTCGTATCCTGTCTACAGATACCCAGTGTATATTGCGGTAATAAATCTTTAAAATTTACCTTCAAAATGGTGCGTTACTTATGCGCCACCCTGTAGAACCCGCCATTAAAATATTCTTGTACTTGTACTCTTACTATCTATATTATTACTAAGTACAAACAATTCTGAACAAATTTAATGTGTTCAGTGAGATTCCCATTGCAATAACATGGGAGATTACGGACAAAAAATATAAAAATTTGTTTACTTATTCATTGACTGAGACACCTGACGTTTTATTATATAAGGATAGTTAACCTGAGACAGTTACATAATCACTGGGTAATTTCTCAACAACTGAGCAGGGGTTGAGTTTTAACCCTTCGTGCCTTGGGGGACTCAGCGCGCTGTGATGGTAACTCCTGCTAATGGTAATGGTAACTCCTGCTAATGGTAATGGTAACTCCTGCTAATGGTAATGGTAACTCCTGCTAATGGTAATGGTAACTCCTGCTAATGGTAATGGTAACTCCTGCTAATGGTAATGGTAATGGTAACCAATGGTAATGGTAACTCCTGCTAGGCAGGCCATCTCGCTCCTCTCTTGAGGAGGGGGCCGGTGTACCGTGCAAACGACCCTTTACCGTTATATTTCATGCGTTAATTGTCTCCTCGGTTCAAATTTTATGGTCATTGAGACACCGCATTCGGAAGTCCTGTAGCTAATAGCATGGGTTGTGATAAGTTACGTTAGGTTAGGAGGGGTTAACTTAGGACAGGATGGGTATAATAATGTATAAGGGGCTAGGCTGAACTAGAGCAGGACAGACTAAGTTTGGTTGGGTCCTTTAACTTGGTTAGGTTTGATAGAGGTAACCTAGGTTACATTAGGATAAGAAAGAGTACAATAGAATAAGTTTCACTAGTTTACACCCGTTAAAAAATGACACTATGCTCTTTGGTTCATCAGGTTGTTTTGTTTAAATATACTCCGTGAATATTGGAAACGCATCGCACGATTCACGTGACCCAATTTGCGAAGGGGAAACGAGACGGGGGCAGGATGCGGGTTGCTCTCCCCCCGCTCGGCTTCCACTCCTCCCCAATTGGGAGCAAAAATTGCTGAGATTCTCCCACCGGGGGCAAGGGGAGGAGGCGTTCCGTTATTTGTTCCATCGTCTCTAAGGCCTTCCGCTATTTCCACCACCTATTCCATTTCCTTCTGGGCCTTCAACCCACCCTCGTTTCCCACTCCCTCATTTCTCCACTTTGTCATCTACCCACGCATTTGTCCACCTGGTCTTCCACCCACCTATTTGTTCGCCTTGTCTTCCACTCAACCATTTGTCCACCTTGTCTCCACCCACCCGTTTGTCCATCTTGTCTTCCACCCACCCATTTGTTCACCTTGTCTTCCACCCACACATTTGTCCACCTTGTCTTCCACCCACCCATTTGTCCACCTTATCTTCCACCCACCCATTTGTCCCCTTTGTCTTCCACTCACCCATTTGTCCCTTTTGTCTTTCACCCACACATTTCTCCACCTTGTCTTCCACCCACCCATTTGTCAACCTTGTCTTCCATACACCCATTTGTCCATCTTGTCTTTCACCCACCCATTTGTCAACCTTGTATTCCATCCACCCATTTGTCCACCTTGTCTTCCACCCACCCATTTGTCCACCTTGTCTTCCACCCACCCATTTGTCCACCTTGTCTTCCATCCACCCATTTGTCCACCTT
>JACJUY010001437.1:108034-118416 GCA_014220935.1 Platorchestia sp. MABIK | reverse complement strand
CCCCCTATTCCTCGTATTCAACATGGTCTTCATTCCCCATTTCTACTTCTTGGCCTTCAACCCCCCATTCCTAAACTTCCACATTGGACTTCCAACCCCCATTCATAAGCTTCAACCTTGGCCTTCCACCCCCATCCATGTGTTGCCATCGCGTGAGTTGCTATCGCTTGTGTTACCACCGCGAGTGTTACCATGACTTGTGTTGCCACCGCGCGTGTTACCATGACTTGTGTTGCCACCGCGTGAGTTACCATCACTTGTGTAGCCATCGCTTGTGTTGCCATCGCTTATATTGCCACTGCGTGAGTTGCCATCGCCTGTGTTGCCACCGCGTGAGCTGCCATTGCTTGTGTTGCCTCCCCCAAGACACTAACAAGGCCACACACCCACGCGCAACACCCACGCGCCACTGGCGGCGACGGCTGTGTGAGACTGTGACCTCTCAGGGGGACACAACTATCGTATCTGTGTGTGAGAATTAGAGATCCTTAAGGAAGATGTGAAGTCCAGAGCTGAAGGTTAGGTAGGATTTCCGTTTGTTGAAATGGATTTTTTTTTGTGTTCCAGATTATCTTCTTTTTCGGTTCACTGTTGTCCAGTTTTTCAGCACCTATTACTTATCTTCGACTTTTATCTTGAATGAAACTTCTTGCGTTTTTAAGTGCAAGGAATCCTGCGTTGGAACATGCTTGTGCATAAATTTCTTATAACCTAATACTTTATTAAGTTGTACAGTGGACCCCCGCCATACGACATTAATCCGTTCCGGAGTAGGGATCGTAAGGCGAAATCGTCGTCTGGCGGGCAATAGAAACCTATGGTAATTAGCTAATGTGTGCAAAACCCCAGGTAAAAAATGAAAATTTTATATACAAACTGAAAATTAGTAACAAATAGTATTGTAACTACTATTTACAAATATTGTACATGTATATTATAAAATTACATAATTAGCATTGATATGATTTTATATCTGGCATCTCCTCCCCTCTCTGCCCACACCCACTACAAGCTCAAGTCATGTCACTCCAAAGGAAAATGAAATTTCCTTTTTCATTCTTATAATTTTATTTTTTATGTTATTTTATTATATACATGTATATTATAAATAAAAAGTAGTTACTATACTATTTGTTAGCAATTTTTAGTATGCCCCCAAAATTGATATTTTTAATTTATGAAACCCTTCAAATTGAAATGTGTTTTTTTAATTTTTTATTTTGTAGTTTTTTTATAAATTTTATCATATAATAACAATTAAAAAATTTTTCCTAGCATATCGGTATCTTAGTGACGCCGTGACGCCAACCAATAGCAGACCAGCATCTTAGTGACGAATACAGTGACGCAAATAGTGACGTATGTGCGTGGTGTGGGGAGGGTGACTCGCACAGCCATACGCACGCACACCGACCGCCAAGTTTGTATTTTTGAATTTTTGGCCGCGCGAAAGAAATCGTTGTTGTAAGGAGTTAAAAGTGTTGTTACAAAGAGACGAAAAAATTTGCATTCCACTTCGAAACGTGAAAAAAAACGTAAGCTAGGGACGCCGTAACCCGGGGGTCCATTGTACTTCTTTTTAACTGTAGGGAGAACATTTTTTTGTGGCTTAGTATTCTTAAATATATTTACATAGTTATGTTCTGTTTATTGGAAAGTTTTCTTATTTTCTGCAGTTGTGTGCTCATCTATCAATTCTAGGATCTGTTAATTGATTTTTTTTCTCGCAGAGAAACGCGTTTATGTGAAATTTAGTATATTTTCAGCAGGTGTAAATGATGAAATCGTAACATTTCTGTTTTCTCTGCAGGTGAAACGCGTATTCATGACCTATTTATTTATTCAAGTCATAAGAATGTGGTCATGATATATTTATAACCTAATCAGCGGCACTTGACTCTACCCAAATTTTTTTTATTCTTGTAATTTTTTAAGTTTAAAGTCAATTTTCTTCGCTGACCTAGATGTAATAATAATTTTTTCTTTCGTTACAGAAAGTTCTAAAATTTGCTATTAATATCCTAGAGCGTTTTTTACGGTCCCCTTAATTTCTTATTACAGTTCCCTTAATTTCCTCACGTACTATTAATATTCATCATAATTTTTACGATCAATCCATGCTTGACGTAAATTTCCAAAATTTCCTTTTGACTGCGACATTTAGCACTCGTTTCAATCCCGTTCAACTCCCCATTTCCTCCCGTCCCCACGGACCACCATGCCCCAATACCCCGCGGGGACGTCGCGCTACGTAGACTACACCAGCGAGGAGGGGGGCGGTGGGGGCACCTACTCCTCATTTGACGGGGGCTACGGCCCCCCGGACCGGCCCCCCCGCAGGAGCAAAGCTCCGGACGGGCGTGAACGGTTCCGTGAAGAGCGGAGTATAGACAGCAGCTATGAACTGTCTGACAGGCGTGACAGAAGTCTGGACAGGTTAGACAGGCGTGACAGAAGCATGGACAGGTTAGACAGGCATGATAGAAGTCTCGAACGGCTAGACAGGCGTGACAGGAGCATGGAAAGGCTAGATAAACATGACAGAAGTCTTGAACGGCTGGACAGGCGTGACAGGAGTACAGAACGGCTGGACAGACATGACAGAAGTCTCGAACGGCTGGACAGGCGAGACAGGAGCATGGAAAGGCTAGACAGACATGACAGAAGTCTTGAGCGGCTAGACCGAAGAGAAAGGGACGTCGAGCTAGGCATTGACAGAAGCCTGGACCGTAACATTGACAGAAGAAAAAAGGGCGCAGTTGACAGAGATGACAGAAGCTTTGAGAGCTTGCCCAGAAATGACAGAATTGTCGCTGTCGTCAATGGGAAGAACAGAGAGATGGACAACAGTTTAGACAGGAGACAGAGGAGCATGGATAGGCTGGACACCGGTGGTCGCAGTGAGAGCAGAGACGGGCGCCGGCACAGGAGCGCGTCACGTGAGATGCTTTCCCACGACTTCCCCAGCCAGGTGGGACTTCACAACTTCCCCAGATAGGTGGGGCCTGTTTCTCTTGTGAGATAATGTAGAGGGTATTGTAATGTCTGGCCCTCCCGTTCCCCAGATCTCAATACTCGGGACTCTTCATGTAAGATAATGTAGTGGGTATTGTAATGTCTGGCCCTCCCGTTGTCCAGATCTCAACATACGGGACTCTTCATGTAAGATAATGTAGTGGGTATTGTAATGTCTGGCCCTCCCGTTCCCCAGATCTCAATATACGGGACTCTTCATGTAAGATAATGTAGTGGGTATTGTAATGTCTGGCCCTCCCGTTCCCCAGATCTCAACACACGGGACTCTTGAAATGAGGTGAGGACAAACTAGTTTGAAAGTTACGTAAATGATGGGTGGTATTTTGCATTTCATGGCCTGTTTGTTCGCCAGATTGTACAATGTGTGTTTTCTTCACGGAAGTATCCCGGGCTGAGAATTAGGTAGGTCTTCTTCATGTTGAAATACAATGTTTTTTTTTACTATCTTTCTTCTTTAACTTCTATTTTGTTACACGAACTTCTTTATCATCCTAATATTTTTATGCATCTTGTTCATAGATTATGAGTTCCCTTAATTCCATTGTTAATGGGATTCCTTTATTCATTAAGCTTTATTCATTCTAATCCCACCTGTAAATCACGCACTAATTTCTTAATTCTGTTCCTTTCATTCCAACTCTCCTCAGTAATCACGTGCTAATTCACGATTGCCCTTGTTTCACAGCATCCCCACGCGTTAACCCCATACATCAATCATTTGCTAATATCTTCCCTTCATTTCTTAGCAATCTCACACACTCATGATACCCACTTGAGCACTACTTTCTTACTAGCACTCATCTCTTAGCAATCTTACCCTCACGTGACGTACACTAATCACTTACTGAATCTCTACTTACTCCAATCTCCCCCACTAACGACTCTAATTATTAATCCCACTCACTAACGATCCTCTAATCACCAATCCCATCCACTAACGACCATCTAATCACCAATCCCACCCACTAACGACCATCTAATCACCAATCCCACCCACCAACGACCCTCTAATCACCAATCTCACCCACCAACGACTCTCTAATCACCAATCCCACCCACCAACGACCCTCTAATCACCAATCTCACCCACCAACGACTCTCTAATCACCAATCTCACCCACCAACGACTCTCTAATCACCAATCTCACCCACCAACGAATCTCTCGTACCTTTATAAAGCACTATTCCCACCTTCTAAAGCGACCATCACACCCTAGGGAAACACCATTCCTTCACCTCCAGCATTCACTAAAAGCCAGTCATCTGCAGGTCTCCTAATTCTAACCCGAATAATTTTTTGCACACTTAGTTTCCTTGCATGCCCCTGACATATTTTTTCCCGTTGGCTTACACTCAGACTCTATTCAAAAATTTACTGTAACCCACCTGCTATTCTGCATTCTCTCAATTCTAACCTTATAATTCAACACAGCTTTCATCATTCGCTCTAAAAATAGGCTCCACCCTATGTCACCTCTAATAGCTTCTGTAGCTGTCCATTTTGGAGCACCCAACGCTAGACGTCCTACCTTATTTTGTCCCAAATCCAGCCTTTCCGGGTCACTTTCATTCTAGGCTAGAGCATTCATACCATACATGACACTGGGTACAGCAACATACCTCCACATTCCTCTCACACATCATACTTGTTTGCTTTGTACTTGGCCACACTATGGCTTAACCGCCCACATCACAACATTGCTTTTGTCACTTTCTCACCCTTAGTTCTAGTGCGTCCATCTTCACCACACCAGGTGTACGAGCATTCGGGCAATAATGCTGCCACTATACCAAGTGTACAAACATCCGGGCTGCAATGCTGCCACCACACCAGGTGTACCATGCTGCCACCACACCAGGTGTACCATGCTGCCACCACACCAGGTGTACCATGCTGCCACCACACCAGGTGTACCATGCTGCCACCACACCAGGTGTACCATGCTGCCACCACACCAAATATACCATGCCGTCACCACACCAGGTATACCAGCACCCCGGCCCCGGCAGCGAGCGTGCGGACAGCGAGTACACGGTGCGGACGGCCACGCGCGTCCGGGCCGCTGAGGAGGAGGAGAGGCGGGCCGCCTCCAGGGCTGCCTCCGAGATATACGCCTCCACGCGCTTTCCCAGACCCCAGTCTGAGATGAGGTGGGTGTTACACCAGTCTGGGGTGTTGGTGTTGGACTAGTGTGTGGTGTTGGTGGTGCTGTAGTGTGTGGTGTTGCTGTAGTCTGTCGTAGTGTTGCTGTAGCCTGTGGTGTTGGTGTTGCTGTAGTATGTGGTGTTGGTATTGCTGTCGTCTGTGGTGATGGTGCTGCTGTAGTCTGTGGTATTGTTCCAGTCTGTGTTGTTGTTCCAGTCTGTGGGGTTCGTGTTGCCCCAGTCTGAGAGGTTGATGCCGCCCTGTGTGAGGGTTAACTCCAACCTAAACCGCCATACCACACCTCGGGCTTTCGACAGACCTAAGCCTCCCATGCTCGTCTGGATTTCCTTTAAGACTCTTATAGACATACAGACCAGCCATTTTACGACAGGTAGCGACCACCTCACCGCACGTACCCTGCCTCAGCACCAACACAGTCGTACACATTCCTCTCACATATATACGTGCAGCGACTCACTATGTCAGAGTGAAAATCTTTTAACACGTTCCCCGCATATTGGGCCATATGTGTACCAATAGGTAAATTGCTCATTCAAGTATCGGTATAAATGAATGACATTTTATCTGTTTCGAGACCTTTTAAAAAAAATAACTTATCATACGAGGTGATATGCTATGATACAATTGTATTTTTCACATTAATTAGGAAGGATGAAAATGTAGGTATTCAAGTAGTAACGTCGATTTCCCAGTTTTGCTACTTACAACCTAGCCAAACTAGCCGTTGACAGCCGCGGAAGCGCAAAGAACGTGTTAAGTTTGATCAATACTTTCTACGCATACAAACCTGCACATATAGTTGGTGACGTCATTTTAGTGGTCCCGGATTTCGTGCCATGTGTTGGGACCCGAAAAGTGAAATCACTCTGGCTCTATCTGTCGTTGATGTCCCGTGCAACGGAACTAACTAGGCTATGACAAATTTTTGGTGATAAGGAACAGTGGTGTATTTTCTTTCTAGTGAGTGTTTAAAATATCAATTTTTAAAATCATTTTTGACATTACAAAAAATTCAAACATTGTCGAGCTCGTTTTCATCAGACGTTAGCTATCAGATTAGATAATTTAAGCAAAGAAAATTTTGCATGCAACATAAGCAAGGTTGGGTCTTTATTTCACCACTGAAACGGCAGAGTTTCATTGAGTAAAGTTACTCTTCACAATTTTCCCAATCATGTTAGTACCATGTATAAAATTTTCAAAAATTTTCAATTACCTCAAGAGTCTGTTACACTTCAATGAAAAAACGGAAAATGCTCAAATTCGGACATTGTGCTTGAAGACTATCATAACTGCAATAACTTTTTCTAATGCGACACAGTTCCTCATGACGACTGCGATTCCATCATTTAATCGCGAAAAAAATTAGAAAACGTGCCATGTATGGGCCTAAGAAGTATGGTTTAGAAACTCGCTTATCTTTACCCTGCATTCATATACTTCGTGATCACTCCCTCACATTATCACGAATTCCTGATGACAATACCACAAAGAAACATTTTTGCCGCAGTTAGACTCTATAGACGCCATTTTTGGACCACTAGTATGACGTCATTACCATGCTGCCAAGTTCAGGAGCAGTCTTAGAATTATGGGAGGCATTGCCTTGATGCCGTCATCGACCGTGCATGGCTGATCAGTCTACTTTCAATGATGATAAAGACGGCAATACTCGTACTTGGGGCTTACCCCAGTTTGTTGTTGGGTACCTGCGTGTTTGTGGATGTTGCTAGTCGTATGATGAGAGCAAATGTGCAAGAGATCAAACAATTCGTAACATTTACAATAAATGGGAAAAGTGTAAAAGTGTAATTTGTGAAAAGTACACAAGGGCTTTTTGCTTGGGAGTACTCGAAAATGAATGTGTACAAGGTACGGTACAATTAGTGATGCTCAAAAATGAATGTGCTGCAAGGGAATTGGTTATGCATGAAAATTAAAGCACAAGTGATCCTACTGTTATTAACGTATGACACGAAACTGTCACTGTTGGTGGTCCGTTTGATATAGAATGGAAGCTTTCGTTCACAGGTCACAGCGCCCAGAGAAATAATAATCCCACTTGTGCACGGTCTAGACAGTGCAGAATTTTTGAGGTTTTGGTAAGGGTTGAGTTTTTGACTGTAGTGACTGTAAGTAGTGACTGTAAGTGAAAATTGGAGCCACTCCCCCCCCCCCGGTAAAATAACGGCACCATTACAATAACGGTATCGTTTCAATAACAGCGCCGTTACAATAACGGCACCGTTACAATAACAGCACCGTTACAATAACAGCACCGTTACGATAACGACACCGTTACGATAACGGCACCGAGTCCAGTAGCTCTGTTTATAGTAGCTCCTTTACAATAGCGTCACCGTTACAATAATGTCACCGTTACAATGACGTCACTGTTACGTCAGCGTTACAATGACGTCACTGTTACGCCACCGTTACAATAACGGCACCTTTACATTGCAGCCAGTACACGTACCGGTCAGGGCGTCACGGCAGCGACGTGGTCAGCGTGAAGACGAAGTCGACAGCGAACGGCAAGCTCGTCATGGAGACCATGACCGCACCTCACCCCTGCTGCCCCAATACCAGGTGGGGTGAGGGGAGGGTTGGGGTTGTGGGCGGAATGATAGGGATGTATGGGGTGGCTTGGAGTGGGGTGTGAGAGGAATGTTGGGGACTAGGGTTATTGAGGGGTGGGGAGAATGTCGGGAGTATAGGGAGAATGTTGGGGATGTGAAGAGAATGTTGGGGATGCGGAGAGAATGTTGGGGGTGTGGAGAGAAGAGATCTTGAAGGTGATGGGAGAATATCGGAGGTGGGGAAGCATGTTGTGAAGTGTGGAAAGAAAGTTGGTGGCGTAGGGATGTGTGGAAAATGTTTGTGGATAAGGGGTTTGTTGGAGGTGGGGAGGGAATGTTGGGAGTGTAGGATAATTTTAGAATGTGTGAGAATTGTTGGGGCTTTGTAGAAATGTTGGGTGTGTAGTCATTGGATGCTGGGTGAGGTGGATGATGTGGTGTGATATTACTGAATTATGTTGCTTCCAAAAATGAAAAAACAAACATCTTATTCCGGGGCAATGCAATGCAGTAGCGACGAGTTTCCTGTATGTTACCTTTTGCTCATGATTCACGATTTTTCTAGAGCTACATAGGCCGTTCAGTGTCTTTGTGACACTCTTTAACAACTTCACATTCCGAGTAATGAACATCACTTTCACTTGAGTAAAAACCGCAACTGTTTCCCTAGTTTGAGCTGTACATTGGGGAAGTTGCGCTCCTGAGAAATTTCCCTCGTTACTCACCGCATAATCTGCAACATTTGCTGCAGGAGTCTTTTGTGGGTTTAGATTTTTAGTTAGGTTATAGGCTTTATCATTTTAATTAGGTTATAGGCCTATTTTACTTAGGTTATAGGCCTATTTCAGTTAGACTGTGGGCCTTTAATAGTCAAGTTATAGGCCTTATATTTTATTCTTTACTGCTCTGTCTCTCTCGAAAGGGAGGCCTCGGTGCTGCGCAACCGAGATCCTGCACGAGTCACTTCTTCTTCCATTCTGTATTTTTATTTCACTTTTTCCAGCAGATCCTTAAGCCCTACTTTGCCACGATAGCGGACTCTACCAGCCGAGACACCCAAACTCTCCGCCCTAGAAGTGTCACTCAAATTTTATCTCCATTGAGGTTCTCTGTGATAGTCGCTTAGCTGAGTGAAACCTGAGGTTAAGCTGGAGATAAAAAACAAATACATCCACTCATTTCTATGCTGTTTTTTTCTATGGGTGTAAATGGCTAAAAATATTGTAGAGGCTAGTTAATTGCAACTGTGTAGATGTGATGTCAACATAAGTGAGAGAATAATCAGTTGCCTTTTCATTCATGTTTTGGTTTCATTGTAGCCTCTTTGCAGAAATGTGCGAGTGAGAGAAAGGCTTGTACGTGGCCTTGTGCAGGCATGCAGCAGTGAAAGCTTTCATGTGCGAATTTCAAGCTTATATTTTTCAGGACTGATCATTCGCTGAGTGATTTCCGTTTTCGTAATCTTTGATTGTTGATAAATATTCACTGAATTATTATCTGTTCATGGTCATTCGCTGAATGTCATATCTAATGTTAGTGATCATTTCCTGAATGATTATCCATTGTTGCTGATCATTTCCTGAATGATTATCCATTGTTGCTGATCATTTGCTGAATGATTATCCATTGTTGCTGATCATTTGCTGAATGATTATCCATTGTTGCTGATCATTTGCTGAATGATTATCCATTGTTGCTGATCATTTGCTGAATGACTATCCATTGTTGCTGATCATTTCCTGAATGATTATCCATTGTTGCTGATCATTTGCTGAATGATTATCCATTGTTGCTGATCATTTCCTGAATGATTATCCATTGATGCTGTTCATTTGCTGAATGATTATCCATTGTTGCTGATCATTTGCTGAATGATCATCATTGTTAGGGATCATTTTCTAAATGATTATTGATTGTAAGTGATTCTTCACTGAGTGATCATTTAGCAGATGATCATCCAGCTGGTAGCTATTCCCTTGGTATTCAGAAATTAATGTAATACCAACTAATTTTCACTAATTTCAGTAACCCTATGGTATTCAGTACTATTTAGGCGAGGGGTTTATCGCTATAGGTGAAACTTCACCGTGGCTAATTATTGGCGAGATGTCTTCACTGAGGGCATTGTGTTCTGCGGAGGTATGTTCACTGCACGATTACGCTCTCCATCATTTTTCGCGATAATGACTGATTACCGAGGGTGATTTTGTTATTGTTGTCACTCAAGTTGCGCTGGTGGTCAACTACTGAGGGTGATTATGTTATTGTTATCCCTCAGGTTGCGATGGTGATTAACTACTGAGAATGATTATGCACGTAGACGATTATCCATGAGGGAACTCACGAAACTGGAATATTCCTGAGTAGGGTTCACCATTCCCAGTTTCAACCCAACATTTCAACCCGTTCAGCATTCTTCAACCCAACCACGCTGCACAGGTCGTGCTGCTGCCTCATGGTGCTGCTGAACCTCGGCCTGCTGCTCATCACCCTCGGCTTTGTGGTGGTGCTGCAGCTGTATGACCCCCCCTTTGTGTGGTGAGTGGTGCTGCAGCTGTGTGACCCCCCCTTTGTGTGGTGAGTGGTGCTGCAGTTGTATG
>JACJUY010001437.1:81541-107947 GCA_014220935.1 Platorchestia sp. MABIK | reverse complement strand
GCTGTGTGACCCCCCCTTTGTGTAGTGAGTGGTGCTGCAGCTGTGGGACCCCCCCTTTGTGTGGTGAGTGGTGCTGCAGCTGTGGGACCCCCCCTTTGTGTGGTGAGTGGTGCTGCAGTGGTTCACTCTATTGACAGCATAGGCCAATGCTGAGCTCAAACATGCTCGACTATACACTTAGTATCTGTCGTATGAGGAAGTAAAGTATGAAACTCAATTTTTTATTCACTCGTTTGACAAAAGTATTACTGCATCTTTCTTGGGATTTTTCAAATCCTTGCCAGCCCCGTTTTGTGGGAAATCAAAGATAGATTGAACCTAGCTCGCCGTTTTCGAATCTCTCCAAATGGGGCGGAATCTCTGACCACTGCTGTGACGTCATGATTTCTATAGGCAGGCCAAACGGCATTGGCTCCCATCCCCTCCTTTTCAGCTCGCATTCAACCTTAGGTTCATTCCATAACCGCTCATGTTTAAACAATTTTAAACAGTTGAAACAATTTCAAACAATTTTAAACAATTTAAACAATTTCAAACAATTTAAACAATTTCAAACAATTTTAAACAATTTAAACAATTTCAAACAATTTTAAACGGTTTAAACAATTTATTTAACACATGTGATACAGAAGTAGAATGTTTCTCAAGATAAATAAGCAATAATTATTCCCCGAACAGGTGGTGTTGTTGCTCATATATTCTTTCAACGAATTGTATTGCAAGGAGGGTAGCTTGAAGCTTTCCCTTTTTTGGTAAAACCTTTCAATTTATTGAGGAAATGGACCTTGTGGTCGGAACGATATTAATGCTCCATTATATGCTCCATTATTATATGCTCAATTATATACTTTGTTCAATAAAAGTGTTTCGCGGAAAAGATTTTAACGTGACAATCCATACTGTTCATTTTAAGCTTACGTCATCTAATCAAAACACTTAGCTGTTCCTCATATAAATGGCCGTGACTATCCGTGCTGTCCACGTTGTGAAATCAAAGTATGCAAGTGGAACTGAGTAAATCATCATTTTCTCGCTATTTTATTCGTTAATTTAATGTCTCACGTCCATGCCGTTGGGAAAAGGGAGAACTCAGCCACAATTCCTAACTCTACCCAGGCGTCGGAGCTTGACCAATGGTAACCGTCATTGCGTCCTAGTGTTAGTTATAAGGCATTTGAAAAACCAATGTACAAGATGATATGTATCAGGCTTGATTTGGAATAAAAATACATCTTTCATGCTCAGGTTCGTCGGCCTGTCCATGCTGATCTTCGGTTTCCTGGTGCTGTTCGGGTCTTTGATTTACTGCGTGTTCGTGTGCCGGGAAGTGGAGCGACTTCGCCCGCCGCCCGGCGAGCTTTACTGGACCAAACACTGGTCCAAAACGGTCCACGTCCCGGAGATACATTACACCAACAACCAGACTCGACCTGAGCACTACCGTGGCTCTGAGTTCTCTTTCAAGACGGAGCCTTCCAGGGTCACTAATGGCAACACCACCAGCTCTCTTACTAGGTATTAAAGCAAGGGTGGGGGCTAGTTAGTTCCTCACTGGGAAACGGTTACATAAAAGGATGGCGACTTGTTGCTTCCATTCCATTTATCGAGAGTTGACTTGATAGTTACATTCCATTACTAGAGTGGTGACTAGTTCATTCACTTGAGTGGTGACAGTCGTCACGAGTGTGATGACTTGTTAGTGTCTTCAGCAGGCTGGTGGCTAGTTGGTTCCCTCGTCATGCTGGTTATTGGTTAGTTTCCACACCTGAGTGATGACTAGTTAGTTTCCTGACTAGATGTTGAATCTAAGTGATGACCAGCCTGATTCTCAGATAGTGAGACGCTCATCAATGGCGAAAAATGAGCGACAGTTGAGAAGAATAGAGGCATGAACAACTAAAATTCAATTTCAGACGCGTACACACCACTCAGAGGTAGCATTTCCGTGCTGTGTTTTGCAATGGATTTTGTTGCTGTTTCTAGATAATTTGGTTTTAAAGAACCCATCAGGTTTCCGGCGGTGTTGCCTAATCGAGGAAAACGTAAAGGAAAAACTGTTAAACTGAATACTGAAGTAGGGATCTTAGTCGACGGGTAACAGCGGTTGAATTGTATTTAGATGATTGTGGTAAATTCGATTGAATTGGAGCTCAATGAAGTTGTTGACATCATTTTTTCTTTTATAAAATCAACGAATATGGTTTACACATAAAGATCTTCATGGCTTTCAGTGAAGTGTAACATGTAATAGGAAAAGTAGCTGATACCACCTATATTGGTAGTGTTCTAGTAGGTGATATGTAGTGACTGTTGAACACTAGGATGAATACGAACATGAGTAAAGACGAAGGAAAGTCGTTTAGTGAATATTCTTTTTTTATCAAGTTCAGAAGCGGCCTTGTGACACCAGTTACCACGGCGGCCATATATAGACGCTAGTGCTTAATTTGGACTTGATGCTGTAGGCTTGTCCAGTACCAGTAAATTTACTGTATAGGTTTAGGAAGTGATATAACCCTAAGACTTCTACGAAAGTGAAAATTTTAGGGAAAATCTTACGTGTTAGCGTATGTACATTAGGTAGTTAGTGTGTTGACGAGGAAGTGTTTTCATTTTTAAAATCTTGAGGAGGTGTATAAAGTAATTCATACTTATACAAGTAGAAATATTACACAGCTAGCATATTGACATGTATAAGCATTTAGCTACCTTCTGCACCAGGATGGGTACTAATAGGTTAATATTTTGACGGAAAGAAACATTTTGTATTTCGTCTCTTGACCGGTAGAAATATTAGGAAATTAGAATCGCGAAAGAGAGATGTACTAGTTAGTTTGTATTTTGACACGCTTCGAGGAACTGTAAAATGACGCTACCTAGATAGCGTTCGTTTCAGAACAGACTTAATCTTCAGTCTCGATCTTGAAATTCAAAGATTATTGGAACTCGATTGATTCCTTGAAATCCAAAGATTATGATTCGGTGGAACTCGATTGATTCGAGACCGATACTCGATGTCAAAGTATGTCTAACGATCATTGTGTATATTCCTCAATATAAGTTGAAGAAAGATTTCGACTTAAAATTTGGTTATCACATTACCGTCAGATTTTTCCTATTTAGATGGCAGCACTATTGGTATGTGTGCTCTAGGTCTGGCGCATTTAGAAGCTCGTCATTCGATTTTTTTTTCGAGTATTCGTTCTCGTCGGATGGATTTACGAGTTCTCTAAATGCGCGTTTACGATGAACGTGACTAATTCTCTGCACGATCACGTTAGACGCACATACCCAGGCTTCGTGCGCTGTACTCACTTACAGAGGCACTGTTAAGTGTGGAGTCAAAGCAAAGCAGAAGGTGCGTTCACTCACAAGACTCCTAGCTCATAGGAACAAAAGAAAGAAAAAAAAAAGTTCATTTCCAATTAAGTACAAACATGAAATGTTGATACATTGGTCTTTGGTTTATACATTGGTTTACTTACTTATACATTGGTTTCCAAGGGTAAAAATGAAGTTTATGAAACAAAATAAAAGTTGAAGAAGTAAGTATATCGAGTGTAATTCGCAGCAACGCTCAGTTTCTCTACAAGAGCGAGTGTTCCACCAAAATTTCGAGTTCGGTCGATGTCCATAAATAACTCAATGGCGACAGGATTCCATTGAACCTTGTTGCATCTGGTCATGAAGTAGATAAATGTTTAATGAAACGCACTTTGAATTATGGAAAATCTCGTGTTTTTATTATGCCGGATGCAAGACCGTGTGCCCTAACTAAAAACCAAACTTTACCCTGAAAAAATTTCTTGTAAATCTCTTTAAGGGGCGTGAAAAGACACATTTTTTGTCTATATTTCCATGCAGTGCTTTATGATGTCGAACATGAGATAAGTAAACGGTACGTCATATGTTTTTTTAGCAAAATAATTTATACATGTAATTGTATCTAGACTGTTCGCGTCAAAAAGCTTTGCTCCTTGAACAAGGAAAATTTTTTTATTTTTGGCGTGATGTTAATTGTTCCCTTTAAAATTGCATTACACTGAATCATAATTTTTTAGAAATATTTATCATTTGAGCTATACGAACACTTTGTGAGATAATCTGGTCGTGGTTTTAACTGCATGTATCCTACGTAATTCATAAGTAAATAAAGGATGGCGTTTTGAGTTAAAAGAAAACTTTGTGAGATATCTGGTCGTGTTTTTACTGCATGTATCCGACGTAATTCATAAGTAAAGAAAGGATGGCGTGGTCATGATTTACTACACAAATGGTTCCCTGATGAACAAAAAATGGTGCTGCCGTTGTTGTCATTTCTAATGAGAACGTGTTTAACTTGCGTAAACAGTTTAATATAAATGCTGTGTTTATGCTGTTCTGCGTTGGTTTTATGGTGGTTTCTTGAATTTTTTTATCTCCCGTAACTTATAAACCTAATTACTTTGTGTATGAATAAAAGAATATTTTTTAAATAGTCACATTATATTAGGAACGGGAGTTTTATAAAAACTAAATACATTAATGAAGGTCTACTGCCAGTAGAAGTTATATTGCCTGTGTACCAAGCCTCGTAAAACCATTTTGTATTGTGCTAACTAACATATTTTAGTGTTTTCCCATTAATTAATTTTTATTGTAGATGACGTGTGCCATATTTATAACTTAAACTATGTGCACTCATGCCTATTCGCAACTTTTCTCAAATGCACGTTCACATTGGACATATTTATGATTTTTGCAAATGCTCGTTCTCGTCGAAAAGAAATTTCACACATTCATGCATAATGTGTGCTTTGTTGCTTTACTTATATTCATGTTGGAAATGGGAACATTGTTTCATTTTAAATTTTGTTTTGCCGCGGCGCCTGCTGTTAACTTCACTTAGAGCTCCGCTTCCTAGATGTATCTCTCTGTGTCTGTTCTCGTCAACTTAACTTGATGTCAGTTGCTAACGTTGTGAAAGTCAGTTTTGGGTGTTTTACTTTGAAGTGTATTCCTGTAATTTTTTCTTTTTACCCAGCAATAACTGATGGTTGTGTTTCATAAAGTTTCAGCTAATACAGGTGCAATTCTTCCGATCTGTTTTAGCGCTCGTCACGCACAGGCAACTTGATAAGTCACATTACTCACTACTCTTGTCTCTAGTGTGGAGTGTGAACTTCCTTTTTCCAATTTCTATGTTTCGAACAATTTATTTCAACGATATCTTGAGGCCTTGATAATGAATGTTACGTCAGCAACCCACACCGAGTTTAACTGCTCTCGTCGTCATAGAAATCCCGTTGAATCTTTCCTTCTTCTACTTCTCTCTCATCTCAGAAATCGAGTTTGTAATCCCTTCGACGTCTTCCTACTGTGTGTCCTAAAACAGTACTCTTTTAACTTCCCATTATTCTCGTGTTTTTACGTAGGTAATTATTGACGAAGATACATGTTTAATGAGTTACATCAAAGAAAATAACGTTATGTCTAAGAAAATTAAATTTCATGAAAGAAAACTTAGTTTCACCTAAACGACAAAAAAAAACAATACATGAATAATCGTCAAGAGATGAGAACTTTTTCTCAGGACATCCTGTAGTTCTTCGTTTCAACTTTCATTACGAGTCCAGAGAGTAATAAAATGATGTGGAAGTAAGATTTTCGTCCCTAATTTGTTGAAAATTCGTATTGTTTGTAATGATGAACCTTGCGCGGAGCTGTACCTAAAAATAGCGTGTAGTTTTGAGGTATTTTTAATGATTTTGAGTTTCTTACCAATTATGTATTCCGTCCATTAACATTTATTGCAATAGCAATTATTAGGTTATTTATGTGAAGTGTCCCATAGTTTTCAATTAAATTATGTTTTATTGATGTTTGAAAAGTAATTAGCATCCAATATGTATTATAGTGTACTAAAAAAATTAACATAACAATTGCAATTGTCTTTAAACGACGATAGCAATTACAAAGAAAGTAGAGACCATTGTTGAACCGTCTGTGCAATCGACAATGAATTAATAAAGATAAAAATGAAAGCAATGGCTGAAAAATAAATAACAGCTGTGATGATTAAATAATATTAAATTGAATTCATTGAACGATCTCAACCAGTTGAATTTCAGCTGAAAAAAAGTTTTTTCCCAAAAAATGAGAACTTCATTTTTGTAGCCACCGCGTCCACGTCTTTGCATTTTCTGCTCCTGCCTTTAGAATTTTCTCGTCCTGTGAACGTGTCTTCAATAAACACTTTTTTGGACTGTTTTTCTGTCACGTCTTGCGTTTAATTTGCTCCTCGACATTTTATTCATTTGATCATGAAAGGTGGCTTGAATATAGCTATGATACTGCATGGGTTGGTAAATTCAGAGCAAGTAGTAGTTATGTAGATATTAAGCAAATACATGTTCAATACGTATTAAAAACGAACTGTATGACTGTAGTATACTGAGCAAAGAATATTTCACTCACGATTTTCGAATAAATTTTGATATGTACTGTAGAAAGGATGTTTAACTAATGAGTTTGATACAAATTGTGAAATACGCTGAGACAGTTAAGTTTCACAACATTGAACAACAACATCGGCACCTACGGATGCTTTATTTCCAATTGAAGCATGATACATATCACCTTTTACATTGGTTTTTCAAATGCCTTATAACTAACACCAGGACGCCATGACGCTTTCCCCCGGTCAAAGACCGGTACCCATTTCAGACACCTGGGTAGAGAGGGGTATTGTGCTTAGAATTTTTCTCCTATACGTAACAGAGAAAATCGCCACCAGCGCCGAGACTCGAACCCGGGTCTCCCAGCACGGAGTCAGGTCCTATACACACACTGCTATGGCGAGCAAAGAAGAACAAATTATGTATATTTTGTTCTAATGCTTTTTAATTGATGAGACTGACACACACTTCAAGATGAGCCGGTGCCCTTTTATACACCATAGGAGGAGTTGGAGGATCGGTGATAACTTTGTCGTTTTCCCAACGGGAAGAAACTCTTGGCCTCACTGCGGGGCTCGCGCGTGAGACTCGTAAAACAAATGTGAGAAGCACCACACATCGGGAATAATTCATTTGATAAACTGTTGAAACACTGATGCCTATGTCAATGTGCATGAGGTTGATTGAAAATAAGTGATTTTCAGCCACTCTTAACAAAATAGAGATCTTCAAAGAGGGAAAAGATGAAAGCACCATATAGTACGGCGTTGAGAAAAAACGAAATTTACACGCAAAGCCTGTTCCCGCACATGATACGCTGAACATGGAAATAGTAAGTTGAGAAGGAAGGTTAGGGCACAAGATAGAAGTTGAAAAAAAAAATCAGAGGTGCTGGAAAATAAGACAGTAATGAACCGAAAAAAATGGTCCCTAAGAAGATGAAAAACAAACATTTTAATTCAGTAAAAAGATGGCATAACAAACTCAGCTCAGCACCTCACTTTTTCCCCCTGGGAGTGCTAATCCCCATTTGTTAAAAATGAGATAACAAGATAAAAAAGGAATTTTATGAAATAAGATGAAAATTAAAGAAGCAAATAATAGGTTTTGATAAATACGACGGCATAAACTGTATTCCAAAGAGGAGCAAAGGAAGGCACCATGGGGAAAAAAGTTAAAAGAACGCGTGTTCTACCTATGTACAATGTGTCCCCTCACACCTCGTGCCTTGAAAAAGCAAGCTATGAAGGAAGCTTACGAATCATGATAATAAATGAACAAGAACGCTATGAAAACGAAATGAGGACAACAGATAACCGAAAAGAGTGACCACAAAAACTTTTCTATTTCAACAACTTATGCTCGGAAATAAAATCTAATTATAGTTTTTAGTTCCCTCGAAATTTATATTACTGAGTTAGGATTGTCGGGTTGATAGATTTGAAGTTATTTCTAGACAACTGTGAGAAGGATGACGAAAAAATACTAATATTTTTTTCCAAAAAACTCCTCAACTGTCACTAGCGAAGGCACGAAATACAGCAGCAGATTGTTCTTACGCATTCTACGAGGTAGCAGACAGTACTTGGTTTCCTGCGTGCAAACAATTCCCTAGATTTCCCTAGAAGAAGAAAGTAAAGAGTGATAAATGAGTCAAGGGTTAAAGAGGAGATTCCAAGTTTAAAATCTAGGAAAAAAAGATCCTGATGAGAAAAAGATTGGTATAAGTTTATATAAGGTAATGATAGAGGTAGTGAAGTTCAAGTTGACGAATTATTAGTCAATGGTTGCAGTGTGTGAGATGGGGTGCAAATGGTGAAAGCAGTAGAAGACTACTGGGAGGACATTAGTGGAATGAATGAGCAGGTAACAGATATTGAACCCGTAAATTTCTGATTGATAAACATGAGCTGCAAATAGAAGACCAAATCACTTGTGAAGAGATTGTAAGTTTTTTGAAGATAGTGAAAAATGGAAAGGCATTTAGCCCTGATAAAATCCCATTTGAGTGCTATAAATGTAGAGAAGAGAGTGTAGTTAACATGTTAAAATGTTTATTTGATGAGATATGGAAGATCAAAAGAGTAACAGATGGCAGGAACAAGTGTAATGTAGTTCTATTGTACAAAGGTGGGCATAAGAGTACCAAAAACCTAAAAATTACTGACCCTATGCTCCGGCTGAAACTGCATGTAAAATTTTGGTCAATATTGATTTTAGGCCTTTCACGGAAATTAATAATTCCATTCCGAACAATCACTTAAGGAACCCATTTAAAAACGTTTTACATAAATGACATTCTGCTCGCTGATGCTTAATTTTCGAATTATTCAACTTTGAAGTTATAGGAACATCGTATATAAAAGTGAAGGAACTGACAAGTAAATATGCAGTAATACGGTATTGACGTATCGATGGGTGAGGTTGGGTAGGTTATGTTCGGTTAATTAAATAAACTTACCTAAAATAACATAAATAAACCTAAAATAGCTTATCTTAACTTACCCAAACCGACGCAATTTTTTCCCGCGCAAAAAGTGGGCGTGTCCCGCCAAGAATGTGGGCGTGACCCAACGATGCGGCGACTAAGCAACCGACCATATAATGTTATTCCTATCTGAACATAATTATTGTTACATCTCAAAAATAACGCATCAGCGAGCAGAATGTCATTCTTGTAAAACCTTTTTAAATGTGTTCCTTTAGTAGTTGTTCGGAACGGAATTTTTAATTTCCTTGAAAGGCCTAAAATCAATATTGACCAAAATTTTCTGTTTTATTTTGAATGATAGAATGAAATTTTCAGTTAGAGAATTAGAAATCCTGGGAGAAAAACAGAATTGTTTCAGGCAAGACATGATGAAGACAATCTGTGTGTTGTTGTGAGTGAAATAATGAGTAAATGAGGAAGGAAGATATGAAGGTATATTTAGCATTCTTGGACATTGAAAAGGTGTATGACCGAGTAGATTGGCTTAGGATGTTTGAAATTTCAAGAA
This sequence comes from Platorchestia sp. MABIK, assembly GCA_014220935.1. Taxonomy (NCBI): domain Eukaryota; kingdom Metazoa; phylum Arthropoda; class Malacostraca; order Amphipoda; family Talitridae; genus Platorchestia; species Platorchestia sp. MABIK. Next base: position 98,511 of record JACJUY010001437.1, on the reverse strand, counting down.
AAGTAGGGGTCAAAATTGAATTTAATGTTGACAATTTCAATAATTTTGTTGCCATATATAGGTAGTATGGTAGATTTGAATACATTTCATATGAATGACATTGTGCTTGCAAATACTTAGTTCTCAAGTTATAGTATGTATAACATTCAGGTAAGAATAGTATTAATGGTAGTTTTGAAATGGCTCTTCCGGTGTATGACGGATATAGAACATGCGCAGTCACTTTGGCTGGAAAAACTATCGGTGTTGGTATGGCCAAGTTAAGTTATTTTAGGTTCACTTAGGTTAGTTTATTTAACTTATATAACTTTATCTAATCTAACCTTAGCTATCATTATGTCAATACCATATTTCAGCTTATTCACGTGTCTGTTTGTTCAATTTTATATACAACATACATATAACTTCAAAGTTAAATATCTCAAAAACTAAGCATATGCAAGCACAATGTCATTCCTGTAAAATGTCTCAAAATGTTTCTACTTACCTAAATTTTGTAATGAAATTATAAAAGTCATTGACAACCTTTGATTCAAAATTGCCTTACACTGCAAGAGCCATGTCAAAACTGCCATTAATGCCTATCTTATCTGAACATTATTTCTGCTATATCTCAAAAACAAAGCATTTGCAAGCACAATGTCTTTCAAGTTAAATGTCTCCAATTACCTAAATTTTGTAATGAAAACATAAAAGTTATTGACAACATTAAATTCAATATTGACCAAAGTTGGATTTAGTAGATAGATAGTAAACATTGTAAAAAGTCTTTATGAAAACACAAGCACTATCTACAGGTTAGGAAATTGGGCAAGTAAGAAGTGTTAAGAGGAGGTCTTGAACAGGGCTGTACTCAGTTGTCCCTGTTTTTTGAATTGTACACAGAAGAATTAGCAGTTCAATTGAGAGTGAGTGGCTTAAGACTGAAAGTTGGAAAGGAAAGACTGAGTTGTTTGTTGAATGCCAATTATATGGTTGTGGTTAGCAGATCTGGGCATAAACTACAAAGGATGCTTGACATTGTGAATGGATATAGTACAGATTTTAAAATGAACTTTGATGCAGATGCAGAGTTTCGTAAATGTAGTGTTTGAGCAGTATGGAGAGAATAAGTGGTATACTAGATATGCTGAAGATAATAGAATAGTGGTATGAGCCGTCTTGTTGGATTGGATCAGGAGTTTAATTTGAGTATTATTGATGCTATGAAAATTTTTATTGTCATGTGCCTGGAAGAAAAGACCATGACTGGAATGAGTTAGTCAAATAGAATGAGTTGTGACCCACCATGCTTGAGAGTGGTTTTTGACGAACTGGTTATCCTAGTGATGCCGTTCATTGGTAGCTTGTGACGAGGATTATGGTATCCTGAATAGTTTATTGGACAAGTCTGGTGCGCAGGTGCTGAATTCTTGAATGAATATAGTGAGTGTGTTTGAGGAAACTGTAGGCTTGTATAAAGGCCCCAATGCTGTTGGCCCTCCCTTCTAGTTTAAGACAGTTTGGGCTAATAATTCGGTGCCATTACAGCGTAAAGTCTCCCACCATACATTGCCTAGTCAAATACAGATTGAAATGTACAAATTATATGTTTATCTCCAAATTAAATGCATGGAAATAAGGGTTAATGTGTAGCGTTTGCTAATAATCAAATTTTGGGTGCCGAAACATAGTTGATTAGATCAAAAGAAACAAGTTTTGTTTTATACACTTTCCGTCGCAAATGAGTATTTAACGAGTTATAGCGGTAGGTTTAGTTTTGTCAATGATGAAGAATGCGCTCGATTAAACAGCAACTCATCTATTTTTGAATTTTTGTTGCTTGAATCACGGTAATAACATCAAAATAAACTACTTTTCTTCTATACACTTTTTGCGACAAATGAGTATTTTACGAGTTACAGCGGTAGGTTTTATTTTTTTGCGCGATTGAGCTGTTTAAGTACGTTTAAGCACTTTGTAATTTATTACTTGCTGGCCTCACAAAGCCTGAACCCACTTCTAGAATCTTTTAGTTAATAACACAATAGAAATTATCACCAAAAAACGAGTTATAGCAGTATCAGCCAGTATGTTAACTTTCGTCTTAGATGGCGGGAACGGGCTCGATCATTCAAGCGCGTTGGAAGGAAGCGTCCACTGCAGTGTTGCCATACGACACACTCGGTGAATTACTTTCCGCTTCGAACACTAGAGTTGCAGTAACTAATTTATCGCTATAACTCGTAAAATACTCATTTGCGACGGAAAGTGCATATAGAAAAAGTTGTTTATTTTGATCTTATTAACTATGTTTCGGCACCAAAAATTCGAAATTCGATTATTAGCAAACGCTACACATTAACCGATATAATTAACATCCATTAGTAATGTAACCTAACCTCATGCAATAGAACTTGCTATAGGTAGATTTCATGCTATAGTGTGGTAGACTTCATGCTCTACAGCACCAATAATTTTTTATGTTGTTAGCCAACTGCTGTTTCCTTGTTAATTGTTTAGTGTGCCTGGTTATTTCAATTTCTTCATTTTCATTTGAAAAGTATTGTGTTTTCCTTTCCTTAAACACTTCAAGCAATTAGGTTAAAATTGTTTAAAATGTGTCCTTCATTGGTCTGATAGACTGCTGTTCTTGATGGCCCAGTCGTTAACATGTTTGATGGGTTAAAAGCCTAGATTCAAGAAAGCTTCCAGTTAGCTTTTCCTTTTTTTCACCTACCAAAACCTTTAACAATACTTACTACCTTTCCGTTTGAAGCCCTTGCATGTAACCGATTTTCTTAAATTTCCCTCATTAACTTTCCACCTAAATGCGAAGTCACTTAGTGCTTTAAAAACTCAAGTTTGTGTATATGCATTATAGGTTTTATAGTGGTTTCATTTAGGAATACAAAAATTTGAGAGCTGTAATTTTGGTATTGAACTGATGTACCTAGTACACTTTTTTAATATGCTTGCAACGATGGCTAGGCAAGCTTCTTTACCCAGGGGCTACATGGTTAAAACGTATATAAAAATACATATCAAACACAAACGGTCCAAAAAAATATAGTTTTGCAGTGTTGTTGATTGCACCAGAGTTAGAAGAAGGCTGAAATGAAGCGTGGATGACTGTGTTTTGATGATGTTTGGGCTTATAGAGAGCACAAAGAGGAATGATTATTTACAAAGGTGATGAAATTATGAGTGCAAGAAAGATATTTAGAGGTAGGCTAACAACTCGGCTAATTAAGGGAATGAGGTTCAAAGAGTGTTACGTGTTTGTATTAAATTGAAGGAAGCTAGAAAATATGAAATAATACAGATGAGTGGAGAGTGGTTGTGCCTGACCATGGCACACTCATGAGTACCAAGGTGGGAGTTTCTTGGACTGCAAGAATCAGAAGTGCAGCCAAGGAGGTGGCCACGAAGGCATGCCCCATTGCCCCCTCCTCGTAATGTCGCAAAACCCCCTTCTCCAACTTATATCTGGTTTTATAAAATTTCTCTCTCACCTACTATTCCTGTGCAGTGATAATCCTGTATGGAAGCACACTTTGCTTGAGAGTTCATGTTCATTTAACTCCATACTAAACTGTGCTTCCTCCTTTATTTCTTTTGAAACACCTTTGTTGTGGTTAAGGAGGCTTGAACCACCTTAGAATTTAGTCAATTAGAAGTAGGAAAATTTTAGATTTTGAGCTGAAAGATAGGTTAGCCTTCTTTTTATGGATTTAAAGTGTTTCATGTTTTGTTAAGGACCATCTTTTTTTTTGTTCACTGCTGTCTTGCTTTTCAGCACCTACTACTTTTTTTTCTACATTTATCTTGTTTCATGAACTTTTTGCTGAACTTACTGTTTCTATGCACCTTGTGCATCAATTCTGCGTTCCCTTATCTCCATGCTGAATGGTGCCTTCCGCTTTTTGTAACATTTTTGTTGTGGTTAATGAGGCTTAAATTAACATCTAATCTTCAATCTTCTGATTATGTAACCTTTGGGGTTGAATCTGGTAATTGTTCATGTTGTTGATGAAGGGAATAAGTGCCTTGGTATTTATAAAGGATGTGTTGATGGGGTATCTGTTTAAAAGTGCATCAAGGTACTGGATTGTGTTTACTTGAAGCCTGAAATTGGACTCATGGAAGAGATAAAAATCTGACGTTTTATTTTTTCCTTGTTCAAATTTAAAAATGGCCTCCACCATACTTTTAATATTTGTACTGACATCAACATCAATATTCAGTGCAACCTTCTGTGACTAATTGACATCAATAGATTTAGAAACATCTCATACATTATTTATCAACTAAGGGGTGTTGGGCAGTACAGTACTAAATTCTAAATATCTCTTTTTACAAAGCTTTAGGGAGAAAAGTCTAATTGACACAACTCGGGTCATCTTGCTGGCCAAGGTAAATGTGACTTGTGTGAAATTAGTCATTGAGGAAATTAGGCGTTCAATCAATCTATGATCTGTAGTTATGTCTTGTTCAAACCATTGAAGAGAATGGATAATTTGGTTAAATTCTACTCTGGATTTTATAGGTTCTAGAACACAATGTATCCATTCAAGTCATTACCTTATGAAGGTTGTTTCTCCATATTTTGTTTGGTATTTTGATATAAATATTTAATCTGGTGATGGCTATTTAGGAAATTGGTCATAGAACAATGAAAAGAATATACCATACTTTTTCAGTAGAAACTTTCTCAGCATTTTTGCACTAATACTTGACCAGCTATGGTGTTTTTAAATTGGGTACTATTTTTGTACAAGCCAGCAAATAAATGTATCTATTCAATTCCAATAACTTAACATCCTTCTGTATCAGGTTTAGGGCAGATATCAGATCAAGCAGCACTACCTAGGAAAATGAGCTTTAGCTTGAGTATTCCCTAATATTCATGAGGCTATTGTTCATCCAGATGAGTCTGAGCAAATTGAGAAATTTCTCTCCATTGTAAGGTCGCCTCAGCTATGCCTTAAGGATTTCTGATTTTTTCTGTCTTTTCTGCCCACTTCTTTGAGTTTCAGATCTTCTTTGCTATCTTTTGTTTCTGCTTCTTCTTTCTTCCAAATTTACTGTTTTAATTCACACATTTTTTGTTGGAACACAATTTATGCATTCACTCTACATTTTATTCGGTTCATTTTAAATGACTTTTTGTCTCTCCTCCATAGAAACATTTTTGTGAAGAATTGGAGACTTGAACTAACTACTTGACTACTGTTCAGCATCCTTGATCTTTTCTGCAATGTTGGGTGCATTTCATGATAGACTCGCCTATTTTCAAGTATGGGTAATTAGATTGCCGATGATTTTGGATTTTTTACTTTTTTCACAATCTCATTACCATACGTACATATGTATGGTAATTAGATTGCGGATCAGAATTGAAAAACTCCGGTACTTCACAATCGAGGAGTACTCTAAAAATAGTAAAAAATCAAAAATGATTTGAAGTTTAAATATCTTATTCTTGAAGATAATTCTAGATAAGCCACTGTTCATATTTGTAGATGAGACCCTTGCCAATGTCATATGGTTTTGAGCGTATTGTAAGAGATTTGTGTAGAATGCAGGCATACTCTTCCTGAGACACACATTTTTCAATCAGCTACTGAGTCAATGCCCTACTCTAGTTCTCACAGTCCAGTTATCTTATGTTTAATAATGTTGTGTTGCAACCCTTTTGTAAGCGCTAATAGACTGAACATTAGGGAATTTACAACTCTACCTGAGCATTTTTGCCTTGTTTTTATCTCACCTATAGGACACCCTGATAAGGACTAACTTTTACAACTTCTGATGCTCATGCTGGCTTATGAACCCAAAAATGCATTTGAAAACTCATGAGAAACTCCATCATGCGTCTTATTTTTTAATATCTGATGGTCATGCAAATATGTACTCGACAGTGAGAAACTAACGAAACGAACCTTAAAACTAATTCAATGGTGGGAGCTCCATTTATTTACAAGATGATTCCAAAAACAGCTTGCGTTTTCAATGAAAATTAGGTTGTCCCTACATGTTTGTTACAAAAAATCTCAGTTGTTCATCTTATAATGTTAGGCCAAAATTTGAATTACCTAATCCACATCATATAATTCTTAAAAAATAATGTATGGCTATGCTCTGTTAGAAAGTTTGGCTCAAATGTTTTCTGCCTTAAGGAAGGATATTGTCATATTTTTAGGATTATGTTGCTAACACACATTGCATGGTTCATTTCTCAGGAAGCTCAACATCCAGCATGAAGCATGCAGTGGTAATGGTGGAGAAGTTGACTGATGCTGAAGTGGAGAGGCTGTGTCGCAGGCATGACTTCATCAAGCAGGAAGTTGCAGCAGAAGACATAGTGCAAAGTGAGTCTTGATGAAAGATGAAAGAAAATAGTATGTTGTACAAGAGAAAATCAAGCCATTTTGTTTGAAAATCCATTAAAATTTAATTCCCTTGACATTTTAAGCTGGTTCAAAGACAAGACTTGCAATTCGGTCTGTTGAAATTTAAAATATATGCAAACGAAAACTATAGGATTAAATATCCCATGGATCATGTAAAGGAAATAATAAAATTGCAAATAAAATATGTACTCCATGTGATCAAAAGTATCCAGACACCTAGCTGAAAATGGCATAGCAGTTTGTGGCGCCCTCCATCGATCAGGCTGGAATTCAATAGGGAGTTGGCCCATCCTTAGCCTTGATGACAGTTTCCACTCTTGCAAGCATGCTGTCAATCAGGTGAGGGAAGGTTTCTTGGGGAATGACAGCCCATTTTTCACGGAGTGCCGCACGAAGGAGAGGTATCGATGTAGGTCGATGAAGCCTGGCACGAAGTCGGCGTCCCAAATCATCCCAAAGGGGTTCGATGGGATTCAAGTCAGAACTCTGTGCAGGCCAGTCCATTACAGGGGTGTTATTGTCGTGTAACCATTCCGCCACAGGCCGTGCAGTATGAACTGGTGCTGGATCGTGTTGAAAGATGCAATCGCCATCCTCGAATTGCTCTTCAACAGTGGGAAGCAAGAAGGGGCTTAAAACATCAATGGGAAGCCTGTGCTGTGATAGTGCCATGCAAAACAACGAGGGGTGAAAGCCCCCTCCATAAAAAACACGACTACACCCTTACACCACCGCCGAATTTTACTGTTGGCGCTACACATGCTGACAGATGACGTTCACCGGGCATTCGCGGTACCCACACCCTCCCATCAGATCGCCACATTGTGTACCGTGATTAGTCACTGCACACCACGTTCTTCCATTGTTCAATCGTCCAATGTTTACGCTCCCTTACACCAAGCGAGGCGTCGTTTGGCATCTACCTGCGTGATGTGGCTTATGAGCAGCCACTAACCATGAAATTCAAATTTCCTCACCTCCCGCCTGTCATAGTACTTGGAGTGGATCCTGATGCAGCTTGGAATTCCTGTGTGATAGTCTCGATAGATATCTGCCTATTACACTTTATGACCCTTTTCAACTGTCGGCAGTCTCTGTCAGTCAACAGACGAGGTCGACCTGTACGTGTCCCTTCACGTTTCCACTTCACAATCACATCACAAACAGTGGGCCTAGGGATGTTCAGGAGTGTGGAAATCTCGCGTACAGACTTCTGACTTGAGTGACACCCAATCACCTGACCACGTCCGAAGTCCGTGAGTTCCGCGGAGCTCCCCATTCTGCTCTCTCACGATGTTTAATGACTACTGAGGTCGCTGATATGGAGTACCTGGCAGTAGGTGGCAGCACAATGCACCCAAAATGAAAAACCTAAGTTTTTGGGGGTGTCTGGTACTTTTGATCACATACAGTATATTAAATCACAATTTTGAGGTTAGCTTCCTAGTCAGTTCTGATTTGAGTTGAATTTTGTAAGGCACACAGAAAATTAAACAAAGTGCACATAAAATGCAACTTTACTTTGAGTTAGTGAATTAAAGTAGCATGGCAAACTTGAAAGTCCCAGTGTGTAAGTGGCTTGATGGTAATATTTCTTCCTTCATTGTATGTAATGTCAATAACCTTGAAATATACGCCATTGCTTGGTTGAACAAGAGGGCTTCAGTGTTATAAGAAGTTGAGTTAGGACTCAGTGCAGAAGTTCCTTGTGCAAGGGTAAATCTTTCTAATTCATGATGACCAAAACAATGGTGATAAACATAATACATGTTTTATTGCAAATTTTGAAAGGATTTTTCAGTTCTGTGTGAATTACAAGAGCTTTTTTTCTCAAGATTTTTTCTCTCTCGGCATCGTTATTTATATTAAGAAAATTCCATTTATTTGAAGCCTTTAAAGTTCATGAGATATTGCTTATTTAAGTCAAATAAATAGTTTTGTTTCAACTGTTAAAGTGTTACTAGATTTCTTCCTGAAATTTGAACCCTAAGTAATTGTTTTAGTTCTTATGTGTTGAAATATAACAAAAATTGCTCATCATAATCCAATCAGTATAATTTTTTATAATTGAACAAATAAGTTGATACTAGATTTATTGTCTCTGATGTGATTTTCTTAGTGATCTTGTATCATTTCCTGTAGGTGCACCAAATTCTGGGAGTCCTCTAGATGCAGTTTGCGTCAAAAGTGAAACGCCTGATCATAAGCTGGAGGCTATTACAGTGAAGGAGGAACCCATTGACTGGAATCAGGAACCCCAGGTGCTGTAATACATTGCTCACCCTCTTGAATGCTTCTGTTGAATTTTGCTTATTACTCTTTTGAATATATGCAATTAGTAGTTGCCCGTTACTCTACTCTCGGAGAGATGCAAATGGTTGCTTGCTCAGCTCTTGAATTCTCCATTTTGGTTGCTTGCTTTTCTATTTAGTACCCCTCAGGGAGAGACAACTTTCTATAGGAATTGGCACTCGTGGGGAAAATGTGTGAGGGATCGCGCTGAAAGTTAGGTTGGCCTTCTTTTTGTTGAAATAAAATGTTTCGGTTATGTTAAGAACCATCTTTTATCGTTTCACTGCTGTCCTGTTTTTCAGCACCTACTACTTGCTTCTTCAACTTTGATCTTGTTTCATAATTTTCTTTTACAACTTACTGTTTATATGCTCTTTCTGCCTAGATTCCATAGTCCCTTAACATCATACTCTGTAAATGGTGCCTTCCTCTTTCCTCTCAGTGGATCGTCTTTGTTGCGGATATGGAGGCATAAATTAACTAATAATCTAATCTAATCTGAGGTATTTAGGACTGTATGAGGTAAATCTGCTGTTGAAATGGCACATTTGCTATCATAATTATTTTTCTTCTCGTCTTCTTACCGTTGTTTTTTTATTGTTTTTTCCAGTCTCGAATTATTTGAATGAAAAAAAGATAAGCTTAGATGTCCGAGTTGAAAATTTTGCTTTAAACATTCATAAGTAGAACAAATAGTTAATTTTGGTTGAAATTTGCTTACAACGACGTAGTTTTGACAAATCCTGTACATTAATAACTTGAAAAGATCCCCTCACAGGCCAGTCTAGGTCCAGGCTCTCCTACAGTTACTTTCAAGAGAGAAGTAGACGATGTGGCCCCTGAGGCATGTTCAGGGCATTCAAAAGCAGAGGAATTGTCGAGGAAAAGCAGCTGTAGTGTATACAACGTAAGTGCTGTTCATCAGAGACCGCCTGGAACATCTCAAGGGAGTGTCGACTCGCTACCATCAGGTGTGTCGGGTAGCGGAAAGGGCGTTGAGGCTACACCTCCTGACAGATTCGTGTCACAGCCGTTACTGTGTGAACATTGTGATTACTCCACTGGTAAGAAGAGAATCATGAAACGGCACCTCCGTGTCAGCCATAAATTGGAATATTACTTCGAGTGTGAGTTCTGTGACTATTCCTGTACTCGGATATATAAGTTAAAAACACACCTAGCTTCCAAACATAATAAAGGTAAGCTGTTAAAGTGTCATTTGTGCGACTATTGCTCTCTTCATGCCTACATTTTCAAGTCACACCTCGCTCACGAACACGGTAAAGGTAAGCTGTTTAAGTGTGAGTTATGCGACTATTTTTCGCCTCATAAACAAAGATACAAAACTCACCTCAGCAACAAACATGGTATAGGTAAACTTAATTGCGATTTGTGCAACTATTCCACTGCCCTTAAACCGGATTTAAAACTGCACCTAGCTAGCGAACATGGTCTAGGTAAGATTTTTAACTGTGAGTTATGTGGTTATTCCTCCGCTCGTAAAAATAATTTCAAATCACACTTAGCTAACAAACATGGTAAAGGTCACAAGTTTAATTGTTCGTTTTGTGAATATTCCTCCTCTCATATGTCCAGGTTGAACTCACACCTAGCTTTTAAACATGGTAAAGGTGAGATGTTGAGTTGTGAGTTATGTGATTATTCCGCCTATCGTAGATGCTATTTAAACAGACACCTAGCTACCAAACATGGTAAAGGTAAAATGTTCAATTGCGAGTTATGTGACTATTCTGCCCCTCGAAAAAGACCATTCAACGCACACCTAGCTAGCAAACATGGTAAAGGTAAGCTCTTTAAGTGTGAGCGTTGCAGCTATTTCTCACCTTATAAAGGTAATTTGAAAATTCACCTAGCTAGCACACATGGGGAAGGTCAGCCGTTCAAGTGTGAGTTTTGCAACTATTCCTCTCCACGCAAAGATTTTCTTAAACTACACCAAGCTAGCAAACATGGTAAAGGCCGGCTGTTTAGGTGTGCCTTGTGCGACTATACTTCTGCCCGTAAAGGCTATTTTGAACGACACCAAGCCAGCAAGCACGCTTAGGTCTAGTTAGTTCACAGGTTAGTGGTGTGATTATTCCTGTTTTAAAGGATAGGCTTTTGTATGAAACATCACTGTGTTACAAGATAAGACACAACAGCTCTGGTGAGTCAATGACTGAGAGTTAGAATATTGGGGGCCTTTCAACCTTCTTCTCTCGGCAATACCTTTGTTGTGGGAAGGGAGGGTTGAACTAGATTATTATCTAAGGATAATTTGATAATCCGTGTTTCTAATTATTGATTTATTTGTGTAAATTTTCTCCTTTTAATGCCCCATATTAGAGAACTGCTACTCGTGGTCATTGCACGGGAATAATATTTCTTTAAACGGCACAATGCTTAAGGTACAGTGATATTTGATAAGTATGCGAGTGTTGTAATTTTGTTTATTCCATCGTTACGGGAAGTAAATGTTTTCTTCCAATTGTAAGTGGGATTCAGCTTGTATAAATTATATCAATGTTTGACAACGATCATGTACTCGTTCAGTGTAGATGTGATACTCAAGAGAATGTAGTCATAGAGTTCAAAGATGAACGCATCGTGTTTTGATGGTTTTCCTTTTCACTAACCTCCATGCTGTCATCTATAATCTAACATATGGATTGCTTAGTTTTACTCGCAAATTTTTCAAAGCATTGATATGAGTAGCCCCTATGTGTTGTGCCGATTGTGATTTAGAGGTAGCTCTTGTGGTACCCTTGTTTCCTGTACCTGCACGCATTTGTGCTGTAGTTTTACTTGCAAATTTTTCAAAGCATTGATATAAGTAACCCCTAAGTGTTGTGATTTGGAGGTAACTCTTGTGGTACCCTTGTTTCCTGTACCTGCACGCATTTGTGCTGTAGGGCATGAGTCTCCAAACTTCTCAACCTTAGAACCAAATTGGTCATTGAGTTTCAAAACCAAAACAGATTTGCATAATTTTCTGTTTTTTTTTTCATCCAACTTATCACACGAACATCAACAACATTGCGCCATTGGCTGCCGCGAGCCGGATTGATAATATTGGCGTGCCGGAATTTGTCATGGGTTGTAATTTGGGGACCACTGCTCTAGAGTGTCAGTTAGAAATTGACGTATTGCTGTTCATTGTACCATTTACCTCACAGCTTTTTCATGTCAAGATGAGGAATTTTCTAGTTACATTAGAACGTTTCCCTTTTGGCTGTAAATTGTGTTGTTTTGGGCTGCTCAAATGTCTTACATCTACGTCGTACATACAATTTGTTAAATGTCAAAGTTATTCCGTCTTATTAAAGATCAGTCGAATTTCTACCTCACAATGAGACAACTGTTATGTATGGGAATTACCGTTCTCATGGGGAACGCGTGAGGTTCTGAGCGAAAGGTAAAGTAGGCCTTTTTGCTGAAATGACGTACTGTATATTTTTTTGCTTGTTTAGGACAAGCTCTTTTCGGTTCACTGCTTTTCAGCACCTTCAACTTTTTTCTTCGACTTCACCTTGTTTCACAAATTTCTTTCTCAAGTTACTGTTTCGATGCACCTTGTTCATAAATTCTGGATTCTCTTAAATTCTTACTATATGATGCTTCCTCATTTTAAAATTGTCCGTTTTTGTGATTAAGAAGCTTGAACTATCTTACCTAACGCCTCTGTATCGTGGCATAGTTCTATTTGTTTATTAAAACTGCATTATTCGTATTCCACGCTTTTCTGCAAAATTTAAAGAAATTCATGAGTTTTTTTTCTAAAAAATAAAGATTATGATACAAATGAGCTACATTCGATGGTGATGCTTTGAAATCGGCTATTCACATTTTATTTTATAGTGCCCATTTTCTCGCGCGTGTGAAATTTATCCGACCTACACTGCGCATTCTTTTTTCATTGTTCATATTCAATGATAACCTGTCGCAGCTTTTGGTCTTGTGAGCAAATAAATATTTCTAGTAGTGTTTTTTAAGGTTTCATTGCATAGATACAGTGTTTTCACAGGTCATGGTTCCAAGTAGAAAAATATTGGAAAAATAATCTTGAATAATTTTTCTCTGATTATTGGGTTAATTTGATGGCCACAACAAATATCAGGGTACATTCTTCACTAGAATCTCGTTTGGAATTCCTTGATGCATGTGTGTTAGTGCATTCATTTTAGATGTGTATATTGTATTGTTTTTTATATTACTAATGGTCAATCTTTTTTCATTTTTTTCTGTCTTTTAAGACGGAATATCAGTCTATTCAGTGACGTGTTTTATAACTTTCTATTTTATAACTAAGTTATAGTGAACATTTTTATCACATTACTTGAAGCTGATTTCAGCCTTTGACATAGGATTAAGAATCAATTTTGTTTTACTTCTAGTAATTAGACATAAGTTATTTTATATTAAGCAGTTTCCCAAATCTAATACTTTGATTTTTTTTTCGTGCTCATCGAAAATTTTCGTTTTTTCATGGTTGCTTTTTATAGTTAATTGTTTTATCCTCTTTTTCTTTCTTTCTTGTTTCTGACTATTGGGAATTTTTCCTACCAGCATTATTTTGGTAAAAAATCGAAAAAATGTTGCAGTAAATCATCTCCCCCAAGCTGGTTACTTCGCATTTGCATGTTGGATATGCACACATGAAAAACTAATTGAAATTCCCGAAATGCTAATTTCTTAATTTTAGATGCAAAATCATTTACACCCACCGATTATACTATCAACAAAATCAACTACTGCAGCGGTAGCCTTAGCTCTTTCGTGAATGCAAGAAAAGACTATCCTTTAAGGCATTTTTTGCAATTATTTACAGTATTTACAAGCTTTTATTGTCCTCGTGTCTTGAGTAAAATAGCCTTGGGAATGGATTTTACTTTTGTTACAGTTATATATTTAATCTCTTACAGAGGTATACTCTTTGTCCATCAATTTAGGATTCTTATTTTGGGAAATATCAGCATAAGCATGTTGTTTGGCATTCAACGTATCAAACCATTTTGAAATGAATATTTTTTTTTTTGTCGTTTTTAAAGTGTTGGTGTTTCTGCGTTTTCCTTTTTTATCAGTTGAGTGTATAACATCTTTTCGTGTTTTTTTAACTTTCATTAACTTTGGTCATATTTTTCAATGCTGCGCATTTAGTTAATTCAGCCACTGTTGTAGATTTTAGAATAATTGTTGTGGGTGTTACGCTAATTACACGTGAGGTTTTTTGTTTTACAATTTTTTCATACACCTATAAGTTAATCTTTCGTTTCATCTTTCCTATAAGTTCCATAATTTTCTATAAGCCGTGGAGATCGATTGAATAAGAATGAAAAGGAAATTATGAATATTTTCACAAACGATTTTTGTAAAAAATCGTGAAAGGACCCATTTTTTATGGCTTAAGAAATGCTTAAAAGAGAAATGAAATTCTGTCCATGAATGAATATTCAAGTGTTGATTACAGAAAGCTAATCAGTGGTCAGAATTCAGTTGAAAATTGTGCTTAAGCAAACTTAGAATATTTTTTTAATGGACTATCGTAACAAAAATTGAAGCTCTATCATTTTCTATAACATTTGCCTGAATCGATGGTAAGAAGCCTGTTTCTGAAGAGGTTGCCTGATCGTTCGGTATTTACCATTTTCTGCGATGGTTAGCATGATTCTTCGGTGGGAAGCCAATAATCAGGTTAATGTCACACAATGCAGTTGGTAGCCTGATTCTGTAGCGAGTAACTGGGCTTCGTGGCAGCCTTTTCTTGCGGCGAGTAACTTGATTTTGCCATGAAGAGCTTGATTCCGGGGTGGGTTTCCTAATTCTTCGATGAGTAGCCTTATTACAGTGTGATTAGCCTGATTCTCTCTTGGGCTGCCTGATACTGTAGTGGGTTGCTTGATTCTATGGTGAGTAGCCTGATTCTATGGTGAGTAGCCTGGTTCTATGGTGAGTAGCCTGATTCTATGATGAGTAGCCTGATTCTATGATGAGTAGCCTGATTCTATGATGAGTAGCCTGATTCTGTGGTGAGTAGCCTGATTCTGTGGTGGGTAGCTGATCTGTGGTGAGTAGCCTGATTCTATGGTGGGTAGCCTGATTTTATGGTGGGTAGCTGTTCTGTGGTGAGTAGCTTGATTCTGTGGTGGGTAGCTGTCATGTGGTGAATAGCCTGATTCTGTGGTGAATAGCCTGATTCTGTGGTGAATAGCCTGATTCTGTGGTGAATAGCCTGATTCTGTGGTGAATAGCCTGATTCTGTGGTGAATAGCCCGATTCTGTGGTGGGTAGCTGTTCTATAGTTGGTAGCCTGATTTTGTTGACTGTAGTCTAATTCTGTGGTAGGTAACTTGATTGTATGAGGGGTTGTTTCATTCAACGGCTGGTAGCTTGATTCTGCAGTAGAAAGCTTTGTTCTGAGCTGGAAAATCTGGTTCAATATCAGATCGCTCTATTCTAGTGTGAGTAGCCTATTCATGTTATGAGAAGTCTCAAGCTTTGGTGGAAAGCCTAATTCTGCGGTGAGTAGATTATTTTGTAGTGGGTAGCTTGTTTTTTTTTACGAGTACCCTTATTAGTATCCTTATGAGGTGAGTTATAATGAGGTGGTTATTCTGATTCAGTGGTAGGTACCCGGGTTCTGTGGTAGTTAGCCTGATTCTGGGAAGTTGAGCTTGATTTTGTGTTGGATAGTTTGATTCTATGGTGCATGTGTAGTCTAATTCTGAGGGGGTTAGTCCTGTTTCGTAAGGGATGGAATTATTTTGTAGGGGGAAACCTGATTTAGTGGTTGGTAGCTCAATTTCTTTGGTCGGTTGACTTGTTTTGGAGTTAGTAAGCTTGATTCTTTGGTAGGTAGCCTGATTCTTTGGTGGAGAACCAGTAATTTTATTGGTAGTGATTCTACGGAGAATAGTAAAAATTTTTAGGTAAATCGCGCGATTCTTTGGAGAGGAGCATAATTTTTAGGTGAATCGCGTGATTCTTTGGAGAGTAGCATAATTTTGTTCGCAGAATAGCTTTTCTATTGCGAAAATCAAAACTTTTGTAGGAGAAAATGTATTCAGAATTCAATTTTACATATCTGTATTCATTTTTGTTCCTCTAGATGCACTAAAACGTGAACAATGAAACTTGAAAAATTCGGTAAATTAGGTAAAATACAGGATAGTAGATCCGTTTAATGTAACAAGACATTTTACTTCAACAAAAAGAAAGTCTACTCAACTTTCAGCTCGGGCCTTCACATTCGATGTCCTGAGAATGCTAATTCCCATAGATGAAATACTTGTCTCCCCCTGAAGGGTTACAGTTACGGTATGCAGAATAATTAAGCGCTCGGTTTGTATAATCCACGTCTACACCACATCTCGGGGTCGCAACTTGCACACACATGCGTAGATGTGCGCTGTGCTGTGAATGTTTTAGCAACTGCACTAACCTGTAATGCAAAGAGAACCATAACGTAAGTTTTGTCACTATATGCAATAGGATTTGTTGCGCGCCATGTACTGTAAAGAGTGTTTTATTTATACGGAAATTGATCTATCACTGTTTAGTTGCCTGTGAGGTATGTATTTGTGCTTAACTATTTTCAAACGCCCTGAACATTGCATATACAGTGCAAGCATGCGCAAGTCGGTTCATTTACACACTGTTTTGACTTGTTTTCAAATACATAGCTTTCCGTGCGTATCACTAATCAGTTTATATCAATTTTGCGGATGCAACTTCATCCAGAAGATTTCTGGCTTCTTCCAATTCTTTTGCTTCAAAATTCCCAAGTTTCTGCTCTTTTGGAGCGTCGGAGTCGAGTCCTGGAGTGGGTTTTGGAAATCTGGAGTGGGCAGCTGGTGTGATCTCCAGTTCTTCACTCTCTGGAGCGTCACAGCGGGTGTCCAGGCGCACCTCGTGCCGAGGACTTGAATCGTTCCTGCTCAAAGATGTTCATTTTGCAGTTCGTTCACACTAGATCAGTGGTGCTTAACCTGGGCTCGATCGAACCCCAGGGGTTCGTTGAGTCAGTTTCAGGGGCTCGGCATGGTACAGTTTGTGTACTAATACAGTATATAGCTTATCCATACGTTTTGAATTCGAAGAAAAAATATTTTTTTCCCAGCTACGAAGGGTTCGATGAATGCATGTATGGAAATTGTGGGGTTCAGTCACTCCAACAAGGTTAAGAACCACTGCACTAGATGAAAACAACAAGCTTCACAGCAACCTTTCCCGAAAAACAGTTTCTCAACGAACGTTTCCAAATCAAAGTTTATCGCAGCGTTTTTC